>OX637647.1:13428399-13712229 GCA_951802225.1 Euspilapteryx auroguttella
AGCTAAGGGATATAAGATCTCCGAGATGAGCGGAGGCACAGTTTTGCCACAGCTCTAGAGGTGAGCCGTGGAGGTAACACAGCATGCCTTTACCAAACACGAAACTCTATAGCAGCTTGGCAAGAGAAGGACGCCGGACGCCGATCATCATGATTCCCGGGGGTTTTAGTGGATGCGAGTCCCACATATCCCCCGTGAACGGGGAAAAAGAGGTATAAGATCTAGCCAGGACCTGCTGCCCGCTGCTAGGTAACTTAGTAACTTCTACTGCCGTACCACGCTTGAAGACCAAGGTATAAATGTCTAAGATGATCACTCGCCGAGCGCTAGCAGCGTAATCACATTGTCAGGTGTTGTTGTCGCCAACCACTCCCGCATGAACAACAAAGCTAATTTCTGTGTAAGCAATGGTGAAGAAAAGTACTAGCAATTCGATTGTTTTCGCATTGGGTTTTAGAATTATCCCTCCGGTGATGAAAGTAAAATGTTATCTTAGAGTCAAAAGTCAAAAATGATTTATTTAATATATGATACAAGATATCACTTTAATGAAAGTCAATTAGACTCATGTTATTTGTATTGATACCTTATTTGTCAAAGTATCCATACTGCGAAGGGCGAGGTAGTTCAGGGTGCCCACCAAATGGCTCAGGCAAACAAACATTTGCCTTGCCTTACGACAATGGTCGCATGGAGATGGAGATGCCCCAAAACGAGCGCTCCTCTGTCAAATGGTTGTACTCCTTTTCGCTATGATTTTAATGAAAAGTAGTACTTAGGTATAATATACAACATGGGTATAAAGCTATTTCGCTTCGGGTGCTGATATAGCCCTTGTTCGTGCAAGTTTCAAGCAAGGACGGAATTTCTGCAGAAAATAAAGTGTTGTGTTTGTGCCCAGGGCCCTGCTGCCGGCGGCGGGGCTGGACGCGCCCGACGCGCAGGGCCTCACGGCGCTCATGAAGGCGGCCTGCGCGCAGGACGAACACGTGCTCTCGGTAAGCTTACTATTACTTACCTTACTCAACTAGCTGCCCCGGCGAAGTTTTTATAGCTTTACAATATTTCAATTTTGTTCAGGAACGTAGCTTAGCACAGTTTATAATGAATTATGATCTTTTTTTATTATATTCCTTGTAAATTTTCCATATTTTCTCGACGTTAAAATTAAACCTTCCTTGGATTACAAAAAATGTTTCAAAACTTAAATCAGCTAAATAGGTCCAGCAGTTCTCGAGTTTTAGCGAGACAAACTGGAATTGATTTTTATATACAGGTATTAGAGAGAGACACATCAAATATTTGAAGAGCCACACAGCCACCAAGTTTGGCAATTACAAACAATCAATCTTTGTGTTTGGTGGTAATCTATGGGTCTGAACTGTCCAAAAACGGAACGTATTTTCTATTGTGATTGCATGCAATGGCCGAACCTTCATCATTTCAGCCGTAGGACGTCCACTGCTGGACATAGGCCTCCCTCAAGGCTCTCCATCTGTACCGATCGCAGGTGGCCTGCATCCAGCGTGGACCCGCAGCCTTGCGCAGATCATCCGTCCATCTGGTCGGTGGACGTCCTACGCTGCGCTTGCCGATCCGTGGTCTCCACTCGAGAACTTTTCGGCCCCAGCGGCCATCTGTTCTGCGGGCTATATGACCTGCCCATTGCCACTTCAACGAGCTTATCCGCTTGGCTATGTCGGTGACCCTGGTTTCTCTGCGTATGTCCTCATTTCTGATCCGAACCTTATCTTTATATATTTAATAATGTTTATGTGGTACCTACAGATGCTACTAGAGGCGGGCGCAGACCCGAACATAGAGACGCCGGGTCTTGCGGCGGCGGGCGGCGCGCTTTTGCCGCGTTCTCCGGGCTCCCACGCCGCGCCCGTCTACACACCTCCCACTGCTGGTATACTATACTATTCATTACTTGATTTATTGCATGTGTCCATTTGTGGTATAGATGTTGCTAGAAGCTGGAACAAACCCTAATATAGAAACGCTGCGCAGTCTATTACAGGGACAAGGGAATAACTACGCATTCATGACTTCACTTATTGCACTTGCTATAGTGTTGGATTTAACATCTGTTTTATCTTTTAAATCATAGGTTCTGAGTACTGACAGTGGTTTGCAATTTCTAACTTCTTTTATTTTATGTACTTACCCCGTATTTTAATTTTAAACTTTTTTTTAAAATCTGGTAAGGTAAAGGCACCAGTCTTGGACGCTATAAGGATTTTTTTTCAGTTTTTCGCAAATATTTTCTAACCTATGATTGCTATAGGTGTAAAAGTTATAACATGAAATAAAGCGAGTTTTTTTTAACAATTACGTATTTTTTTAATAATTTTATGAAACAAATTGTTTAACAAAATATAGGAAAAAAGAAACGCTTTTTTTTCACCAGTCATGGACATGAAAAATCCAGTGATGGACACCCAGTGATGGACAGTATCCAGTTATGGACATCCAATCTTGGACGGAAGTTTTAAGAGTAATTTCATCATCTAAGCGGACAGACGTCCACTGCTGAACATATGCGTCTCCTATATGGCTGTTCTGAGTTTCTCTGCGTGATCAAATAAAAGATCCGCAGAAAAACCAAACCAAAGATAACAGAGAAACAAAAAAAAAACGGGGGCAGGCAGGCCAAATATTATTATGTAGCTCGAAGAATAGATAGCCGCTGGTGCCGAGAAAATCTAGTGGCAACTGGCAACAGTGCACTGAAAAAGGCAAAAGAGTACTGCTCCAAAAGGGTTGACATGACACCCTGACCCAACGGTCACCTGACTGTCAGACGAACTGTAGAAGGTTGAAATGAGGATCGCGCAAGACCGGTTATTATGGCAAACTTAGATTATTGTAATAAAAAATGGATGGAAATGATGGAGCGACGAACTGGGAGCACACGCCAGGCCAGGGCCTGGGGGCCAAGTTTCTTAACCAAAAACTAACAACTCGCAACCGTCCCGCTAGCGACTTCGTTAACCATTGCTGTTTTCTTTGGGCGTAAAACAGAATTGCCTTTATTAAAGCGGCAATTGTTAACGAAGCCGCCAAAAAGACAATTACGAGTCGATAGTTCCCAGTCAAGAAACCCGACCCCCTGGTGGGAGTCCGCTCAAGATAGAGAAGTTTAGAAAAGGGGAAAAAGACCATTGTTCAGCAGTAGGAGTTTAGGCTTATAATAAAAACTTAATTCTAGTTATTTTAGCGAAAATCTAACTGAAAGATAATGATATCGGTGCTCGAAAAGGTATAATTGAATCTTATTGGGTTTCGAATAGGCTTCAATACATAGTATAAATTAAAGTAGCTTCCCGCGTCTGTCCCTATGTATGCTTAAATCTTTAAAACCACGCAACAGATTTTAATGCGGCATTACTAAATAGATAGAGTGATTCAAAAGGAAGGTTTATAAGTATAATACATGCACAAAATAGTAATAGGTTAGGCTGTACAAAGTTTGCTGAGTCGACTAGTATAACATATGATTAAGGTCTCGGAGACATTTTTAGTTATTTAATTGGTTTGTGTACCAATAACATTTAGATGGAAGTGATCGATATGGAAGTTGAAGCTAGGAAATATTAAGAATGTGAAGGGCCAACACTTGTCTCAAAACTTGATGCTAGCGTTCCTGATGATTTCTCGCCCTACACTTGTTTAGGAATCTAAATTCTGGGAACACTATATCAGATGTACTATAAAAGTAGAGTAGATGATCGCCACGCCAGATTAAACATAAAATTTCCTAGAATATGACGTTTTATAAAATGTGTCGCTTAGGCTTAGGCAGTCGCTTAATAAATTAGAAAGGTTTTTATAAGATTGATATGAGTTTATATGATAGCAAGTGCGACTTGAACTTCTCATAATAATATGCGTCATGGATTCTTTCTTTTATGGTTCTTTAATATCTTTGATAGTTCTTTGTCTTTCTCCATTCCTCTTCTTTATTTGGGATTTTTTATGTTACTAAGATTCTAAATATAGGAAAATCAAATCCAGTGATTTAATTTTTGAATAACTATGTAGTAAAAGTTAGCGCTTTACTGAAATCAGATTTTGCGTTCGTAATTTTCATATTTTATGTTTTGTATTTGTTGGAAACCATTAAGAAATAATAAAGTTTAGAAGCGACAATATATGAACTGTTGCTTTTGATATACTAGTCATTAAAAAAAGACAATAAAAATTTAATAAACTTACTCCATAGTAGGAGAAATGAACGGGCCCATTTTAAAGGCCCAGTCATGGACACTCCAGTCATGGACCTATGTACAAGACTGGATCTAGATGTGCTAAATCAAATCTGATTATACTACCTAAAAGGATATAGTCTCGTAGCCATAAATGCATATTGTTACAAAAATATTAAAAAATCCAGTGATAGACAAAATGTCCATGACTGGGGAGTACTGACTAAACCGAACCAATCATGAACATTCATTTTCCACCCATTTTCTAAAGGCAGAATGTAAATATGAGGTTTTAGAGGCACTCTGAGTCTATTAAAGAACAGATAACTGTATAGTAATGTAAAAAAAAAAATTTTAAATTCTTAGTAAAATCAACATCTTCCAATTAAGTCCTTAACGCAAATCACTTAGTTTTTACCCATTCTCTGCCCAAGTTACTACTTATATTTTTCATTTGGAATCTATTATAGTTATTAACTTTTAAATGTTTGTATGTGGTAGAGGGATTGTTACCAAACATAAAAATAATTACAAACGGGAATAGGACACAGCTGATTTCTTATTTTTTTAATCTGAATTTAAAATGTCCATAATAGGAGCCATGTCCAACACCGGTGCCTTTACCTTACTTAATGAAAATTGGCTTTATGTAAATGTTTTTTTTTGTAGAAATGTTTATGCTGTAAGTTTGCTTAGCCAATAAAAAAAACATTCGATTTTATTTTAAGAGCCAGTTTACAGCGATGCTAGCGCCATTCGCGAAAAATATTAATATCTTCTAAACTAAGGCAAATATCAAAAATGTGGCACATTATGGCACTAGATAATTTAGCCTAGTATTTTTAGGGCACTGTTGTATAGCTTGTGAATTAAAGACCAAAGAATGCTACAAAGTGTAGCTAAAAGTGGCCACTTTTAGCAACAATCTGTGTATAATTTTGTTGTTTTAAGTTAGGACTACTTGACTGTGCTCAAAAAATACTAAGCAAGATTATCTAGTGTCATACTGCGCCACATTTTTGATATTTGCCTTAGTTTAGAAGATATAATTTTTTTTTTCGAGAATAGCGCTAGCATCGCGGTAAACTGGCTCTTAAATCTAAAATACCATCTATTGCGTTTGATTTGATTATAAGTAGGTAAACAGTGATTTTTATTTATAGTTCGGTAGTCGCATCTAAAGCGTCTTCTGTCCGCAGGTTGGACGGCGCTGGTGTACGCGTGCGCGGGCGGCGGCGGCGGCTCGCTGGAGTGCGCGCGGCGCCTGCTGGCGGACGGCGCGCGCGCGGACGGCGCCGCGGCCCGCGGAGACGACGTGTTCACTCTCACGCCACTACAGGTTTGTTACTCACGCATTAAGAGGACCGTATGTATACCCCGAACGCATACAATCCAATCCATACTCAAAAAGAGAAATCGTTTTTCTACTACTAAGTAATCATTTTCCAATCGCTATGAAGTTTTGGTATGTTATGTTACTAACACTATAAAAAAGTAGGTTTGTACATTTTTGATTATTTCAAAATTCGCTTTAGATTCAGACATAAAGGCCCCTGAAATACAGAGATTTTGTAATAAAAAATTGGTAGGATAAAGTTGTTTGTTTTACGAAGACAATGTATATTAAAATAATAAGGAAAATTGATAATTTTAATGCTGAAGCGATGAACATCATTGTGATTTAATGAGATTTAGGAAGTGAGAAACGTATTCCCCCGAAACACAAATTTAGGGTGCGACAGCATGTGTTTTTCTTGATATTTTTGCTTTGCTATACTGTCATCTTAAGTACCTACCCTTATTTCAAGAAAGACTTTCCTGAAAGAAGTCATCTCCTACAAATCGCACCGAGAACAAGGGATTATCCATAATCGCGACATTTGGCACTGCCAAGTTGGCAGTCGGAATGGCGTTTGCAGAATCACTGTAAAAAAAACGCTTTTGTTAATTAGTCGCCTATTCCGTCCTTAGGCTATGCCCTTAGTCGCCTTCTGAGACATTAATGGGAGGAGATGGGGTAAAGGTCTATCTTTACCATCACCCCCACACAGCCAGATAAAAAAGTGCCGGCACAGATACGGTGCACATTGGAAGCGCCGGCGATACGATGATAATACTTACTGGTGGAGACGTAGCCTAGTTAGAGGGATTCGGGAGTTTCTTCAATGAAGACTGTTATTAAACGTATAAAATTAAATCGTATATTTTAGGTTTACAAAGGTAACACGTATGATACGTAATTGTATTTGAATATATAATATATTAAGTGTGTGAAGTTGCGTCGAATAGGCTTGACCGGTGATGGCCGGCGCATGCGCAGACGTTTTCGCGGACCAATCGGGAGCGGGCTGCGCGCGCATCTCACGCTGTTCATGTAGGTGCTGCGTCGATCGCTGTTCGCCTCTGCTGCTTCATAGATGGTGCGTTACCACTTAATTCAGCGCGTCTGTATAAACAGTGTGGCGCCTGCGCCGTATCTGTATTTTGTCTTATTCTATTTAAAAGTGACACTTAAGTTGATTTTGTTGTTTCCAGGTGGCGTGTGGGGCTGGTAACCTGGAGTTGGTCCAGCTGCTGCTCTCGCACGGCGCTGATCCGTTCCTGTCCACGCAGCTGAATGACCCACTGTGTTACAGCCCTGATGCCCAGTATGGTTGTTACAGGTAGGATACTTTGTTAAAAGGTTAAACTTTTTTTTGGGTTGTAAATTTGTGCCCCACGTCGGGCGCCAAATTTGTATGCTGTTGACATTTCCCTTGTTTTTTAAATCAATATATGTATATAAAACTCTTTCGTTACTGACTGACTGACAGACAACGCAGAGCCGAAACTATTAAGCTTAGCTGTCTGAAATTTTGCAAGTGGGTTGCTTAGCACTAACGAACAAATTCCCGAAATTCCCATGTGAACGAAAAAAAACGGGATTTTGGTGCTTATGAGAAATATGCGCGGGTGAAACTGCGGGGCAGCTTCTAGTATCATCTATTTAGAAGTAATTAGAAACATGCTGTTGTTATGATTTGTTGAAAATTGTCAACTTATCAAAAGATGTTTACACACCAAAGTCGCCGGCCCGCCGCCGGCAAGCTTGTTTCAAAAATGTGGTCATCGGCCTTACCCGGCAAATTTTAGCATGTAGTAGAGTATTTAAATTGGCGGTATTATAAAGTATTCATGTATGTCTTGTGTGACTGCAGCGCGCTGGCGGCGGCGTGCGCGCACGGGCGGCGCGGCGTGCTGCGCGCGCTGCTGGCGGGGGGCGCGCGGCGCGCGGGGGAGGTGCTGTCTCTAGAGGAGGTTTGTTATCTTTACTACTTATACTTACACTTTACGCTCGTCAACACTACCGGAACTTACTGAAAATCAGCGCTTTGGGTTCACACCCATAGCAAATGCTGAGGACTGAGGCAGTGACATAACATTACTTGTGTGTTTTTTTTTGTATTATTGTTTTCTTTCTTAATTTAATTGTGTATCACTGTTTGGAAATATACGCTTTTTCTTCCTTTGTTTACTTCTCTTTTTCATAAAATGACATTCATAGTCGAGCCGGAGTTTCAGCTTGGCTTATCCTAACGAACTAACCCATAAAACTGTCAAGAGGGAGTAGAATCATTTGACAGAGGAGGGCTCGTTTGGGGGCATCTCCAGGCGACTATTGTCGTAAGGCAAGCCAAACATTTGTTTACCTGAGCCAATTGGTGGGCACCCTGAACTACCTCACCTCTCACAGTATACGATACTTTACCAAATAAGGTATCAATAGCAATTACATTAGATGTAGTCTAATTGACTTTCAATAAGTGATATCTTGTATCCCATATTGAATAAAGAATTATTTGAATTTGACTGTCCAAATTATTGTAAAAACGTTCTCCACTTCAAGTTTATAGTCACAGTTCCGACTTTTACACAGTTAGCAAAGCTCCACGGCCCGTGAAAATTTTGTCTTATCGTGTTTTTTTTTTTAAAAGAAAAAGATCTGTAACTCTTATACAGTCGTGCACACGGCACAAAAATCTATAGTGAAGTTTTAGTGTAGTCGATAGACCCTACCGTTTTCTTGGACCAGAGATGAGGATTACAGCTTGAACGTCAAGCCATAATCCTCACAAACATTTGGCTATAACTTCTAAAGTATAAGTGTACTAATTATTTTACTTTGTGGACCAATTTGGATCAATTCATGACTAATTATTTGCATTCTTAAAATTTGTTTTAGCGAAGATTTAAAAGATGAGGATTACAGCTTGAAGTACACAAATTTTACTCATCAATATATATAAAACTCTTCCGTTACTGACTGATTGACTGACTGACTGACAGAAAACGCAGAGTCGAAACTACTGGGCGTAGAGGGCTGAAATGTTGCATGTAAGTTTCTTAGGGAGTGTAGGCGAGCACTAAGAAAGGATTTCCCGAAATTCCCACGGGAACGGGAAAAAACGGTAACCGCGGGGCAGCCTCTAGTAACTTAATAAAATTTTCAGGTGTTAGCGGAGGGAGCGCGCAGCGGGCCGGCCGGGCACAGCAAGGCCCAGCAGAGGGCGCTGCAGGACGCCATGTACCACGCCGCCGAGACGGACCACCTGGGTGAGTTGCCTACCTAAAACTAGGGGCGAACGGGTGCGCCATAATGGAATATTTCTAAGATCATTAATCCTCCAAGCGACCATTGTCGTAATACAAGGCAAACATTGAGCCAATTGGTGGGCACCCTGAACTACCTCGCCACTAGCAGTAATAAATAATAATAATAAAATGTTGATTTGAAAAAACACAGTTTAAATTTACATGACCAGGGATCTCTATTCTATCAGTATAGGATACTTTACCAAATAAGTTATCAATATTAATTAGATTAGTCTAATTGACTTTCAATAAGCGATATCTTATATCCTATAATTGAATAAATCATTTTTCACTTTTTTTACCTAAGCAAGATTATCTAGGACGTCATTGACGCATATTTTTTATTTAGGCCATGTTTGAGAAGATATTATTTATGGGAAGTGGCGCTAGTTTCGCACCGTGTGGCCTCTTAATGATAGAATCATTGATCATACATAAACATAATTGGCTTGTTAACTTGTAATTGGCTTTGTTTAACATCATATTTTTTCTATAAATGTTTATGCTGTAAGTTTTCCTAACCAATAAAATAAAATAAATAAAAGAAACTCCAAACGTGGGTCCTGCTCCATGCACTTGTTAGCTTTATCAATGAGTTGGTGCCTCTGGCTGCCCCTTCGAGAAAAATGAATATAGGTGTGTGATAATGTTCAATGTATACATTTAATGTTCAATAGTTCAATGTTGCCAAGAAAAAAGTCTGTCCGTCAATCGAGGGATGATGACGGTGTGCCGCGCGCGCATTGCTTAAAATATTATACCTGCTTTGCCTTGTAAATTGCATTGTTTGAAATCCAAAATATAGTGTTTGCTAAGAGAGCTATCTGCGGGGACACCAGCGCTAATCGCGAATAAAAATTTTAATATCTTCTAAGCAATGGACAGTATCAAAATGTTAGTCAATATTGCACTAGATTAAACTAATACTGTCTTAAGAAACCACCCAAAGTTATCAGCATTTTATTTGTGACCCCTCCTGCAGACATGACGCTGGAGCTACGCGCACTAGGCGTGCCGTGGTCGCTGCACGCGTGGACGCTGTCGTTGGCGGGCGCGGCGCACCAGGCGAGGGACGCCGGCGTCGACCTGCTGCTGCAGGACTTCCTCCAGGTCTGCTATACTACTAAGTGACAAGGACACCAGACGCCGATCATCAATGGTTCCAGGGGTCCTTCTCTAAAACGCCGAAAAGGCCACCGAGGGGTTTAGTGGTTGCGAACCCTACTCACCCCTGACGCTCACCCAAGCGACGGGAAATTCGATAGGTTTTTTCCCCTTGTTATCTCAAAAATAGGTCCCTTCAATGTAGCCATATTAAAAGCGTTGCTTGTAAGTGTTTTCTCCATAGTAGAATTTTCGTTGAAACCTGCTTTCTCCTTGAACACACGAATTCTGGTAAAAATGCTGGTCCTTTACGAATCCTTTACGCCCAAATTGTATACTCTACTTTTCATCATTTCATCCCCCACAACAAAAAAATATTTAACGTACTAACTTTATTAATACCTGTTTTTTTTTCGTAGGTGTGCCCTTCAGATGACAGCCACTACAGCCATCAGTTTATCTACGAGTGCCTCCCACTACTGTTTAACATTCTACGATATAGCAAAGTAAGTACATATACCGTAAGTTAAAAAAAAAAAAGTTGAATTTCACGCCATACCGAGAGTTACCACCTTAAAATCCTGTATATCAATCTTCAATCAACAGAAGGAAGGCACAGTCCTCCTCCTCGCCGACATCCTCTGCGCGGTGTACGGGTGGGAGCCAATACCGGGCGTGGCGGAGGGCGCGGGGGGCGCGGCCGGGGGCGGGGCCGGGGGCGGGGGGGCGCCCGCGCCGCGCGTCGACCCCGCCTACGTGAACAACCCCGCGCTGCATGATGTCGCTTTTAGGTAACGTTACTTACTTTTACAGGCGAATCGCATTCAATGTTAGGTTGCGAGAGGTGATTTTTAGGTCATATAGAATAGAATAGCCTTTTGTTTCTAAACCGTCTCATTTGCTTTCTTTATTTTCTTTAAATTGGTTTAGTGTGTCAATAGACAGAGGCCTCCTCTTTACATCTTCTTCAAGTTTTCTATGTAATCAAGGTAATCTTTTGTTGTAAGAGGGTAATTGTCATACTCCCCCGCAGTAACATACTGTATGTATTGGGTTTTAGGTCATATAGTCGAAAGTTTTCTTATATACATGATGTTTCTAACAAGCCGGTAATACTAATACGCGGTTATTATTACTTTTTAATGAATGTTTGGACCACTTCAACCCTGCTTATAAGAGGTGGTACCGTGAATAATTAAGTACTTACTTATACCCTGGAAATTCTTAATAATCATTTATGAAGTACCTATCTTATTTAGATTTGAACAAAATGTTCGAGTAAAATTAAGTTTTTCTTGATTTATTATGGTAATGAAAGCCCTACTGTATTGTATCTTTAGGGTGGAGGGCCGGCTATTCTACGGGCACAAGATAGTGCTAGTATCGGAGTCCCCGCGGCTTCGAGCCATGCTGGCGCCGCGCGCGACTCCCGCCGCCGCCGCGTCCCACTCGCCGCAAACGCCACCGCTCGTGCAGATCAACGATATTCGATATCATATCTTTGAGGTTTGGACTTAACTTTTTAAAGCTAGTCTTACCGTAATGTAGTTTCAATTTGGTAAGTACCTACTCCATGGTTACATACATTGAAATAAATTTACCTAAAGCGTGTTTTTCACTCGCGCGCGAAGTCACGCCTCCAATTCACACCGCGAACACACACCACGCAGTCACGCAGATGTCGCCCCCGCGAAGGCGTGAACGACTTCTACACTCGCGTATCGCGGGCGTTCGCGGACCTTTCGCGCCGCGAGTGTAGCACCACACTGACATATTATAAAAATTTAGAACAAACTGAATAAAATCTAAGACCATCCAAAAAAATAAATCAAGTAATTGTTCCAACGTTTAACTTTTTTTTTCGTGGTAACACAGCACACCTCCGCAGCGAAATCCAAAGAGCGAAACCGCTGCGCCCCGCCAAAGAACGTTCTTTTGTTGTTCGAAAAGGGAAATCGAAGAGTGAAATTCCCTGCTCTGACGCATAAAAACTGACCACGAACTTTTTCTCCCAAAGCGGTTTCTTCTTTTGGATTTCGCAGCAGCTGAGGTTTGCTACCACCAAAAAAAGTAAACGTAATTTTACGAAATTGACTTTGACTAAGTTTAAGCAGTACAAGTACTTTCGTCAAGTTAAACCCAACATGAACCCTTGTGGTTTTGAAACCGTCCTCTTTTATCCAACAGCAAGTAATGAAGTACCTGTACTCTGGCGGCACATCGACGCTGGACATCCCGGAGGGCGACGTGCTGGAGGTGCTGGCCGCCGCCGCCTTCTTCCAGCTGCTGCCGCTGCAGAGGCACTGCGAGGCGAGGGCTGCTAAAGCCGTCGACCTGCATAACTTGGTCTCCGTCTATATACATGCTAAGGTTGGTGTTCGTTTGGGAAGTCATAGATTTTTTCGTGCTCCGCCAAGTAGGTACTTACCTACCTAAGTCACTAATAGTTTTAATATTGCTGTTGCTGGATTTTGGTTCAAATTTTCGGTCTCTTTTAGCATTTTGATAAAAGTAATACAAAAAAATAGATTATTTCCTTACAACAAAATATTGAAGTTGAAATAGGTACCTACCTAATTTACAAAAAATAAACTTTTTCCCGCCTTTTTTTAAGTGATCGTGCGTGGTCCACATGCTTGTCTATGTTTGTAGAGTTTTTTTGGTGTTCATCCGAGAATACAGTCAAAAAATCGTTTGACCATTCAGCCATATTTTTTGATTTTTTATGTCTTCTTGAAAGTTTTTTTATAGGTCGGTAAAAAAGTAAAGGTCAAAACAAATTATCAGCCTATGTTTAATTTGTTTAAGGTGTATGGTGCAACGCAACTACTAGAGTATTGCCAAGGATTCCTTCTTCAAAACATGGTGGCATTACTGACCTACGATGACTCTGTGAAGAGGCTACTGTTCGGCAAGCGTCTTCCGGGACACAACGTTATCGGGGCCTTGTTGACTACTTTGCAGAAGAGGATTGAATCAAGAAAAACTCAAGCCAAGAATAGGTAGCAATGACTGAAGTTTTGATCTAATTGTATTGTTTATTTGATGTTTTAAAGATTTTAGTGTTTATGTACCTATATTTATAAAGAGCACGTGAAGTATTTTAAAATTATATCTGCTCTGATTTTGTGTCCTTTGCCTGGTATTGTATTTTATTTTATTGTAACTTTAATTTTATATAATTTTACGGCAGTGAATATGTCACTTGTATACTTTTTGCGGTAGATCATTTATCATTATAAAAATCTATTTTATAAGTAAATACTTACTTAATTAGAAGAAGGCGCGTATTTAATTATATTTATATTGTGAAATATATATATTTTTTTAGTAAAACTCTTATGAACTTAATATTATGTTGCACATTACTTTTGTAAGTTAGTCGTTTACAATTTACACTATAATATTTAGCATATTTAACTACTTAATATATAATTTTTATTTTTGTTTGAGACAACGTTTGCATTTTTATATATTTCGTGAGTTAGATAATTTAAAAAAAAGAACAATCACTAAAAAAATTAAAGCAAAAGATCGAGTCAGGTTGTCAATGAAAACTGATACATAAATAAACATAGTTTGGAGTTTTTGAACCTATTTTGAACCTTGCTTGTAACTCAGATAGTTAAAATTACTTCTTACTACAAAGTGTTTTGTGTACAATTTGTTAAATAAAATCTGTTATTATAAATATAATACGTTTTATTGTTATACTAGGGACGTAGACCAAACTGATGGATATAACATCACATTACGCCTAGGCGCTAGACAACGAACAAACAGGTTTTGGGAAGTTCAACGCTCAACGAGCGTTGGCAGAGCCCCGGATAAACTCTACTGGGTTACTTTGAATTCAATTTTTTTTGTAGTTTATAGAGATTTTTTTTACACATTTCGATTAAAATAAAAAAATAAATAAAAATGATACATAACGAAAAAACTTATTTTTTCGATGTTACATGCTACGTATAGTGGCGGACATGGTCGGCGTAACACTATCGCTTTTTCTGTATCGCAAAACTCTTGCTCTGGTTATACAGTCTAGGGCTGACGAAACCATAGACAAATCTGTTACGGCCTCATAGTCCGCCACTGTACGTCTTTCACAGCCTACGTCACTATCACGAGACGCGTGCGCATAAAGTATAATTGAATGTAGCGCGTGCGCGACCAAGACTAGTGAGACGGAATCAGGTTGAACATAAAATACACTGGTGCATAAAAGTGTTTTTAATATTTATAGGTGTATGGCAGATGAGTGGACATACGTTAATGGGGAACCGCCTGGTTAAAGTTGACAAAGAACTGTAGCAGTTTTTGAATAAATTGAGATTGTGGTATGCCGTTCGAAATAATATGAACTGAAGATGTTTTTGACAAATTGAAAGAACTCCATTTTTTTTTTATTGAAGACAAAGTCGATGTTAAAATATTTTTTTTCCTATTTTTGAAGTCTGAGGGCCCGTAGTGTTCTCTGTAGCTGTCTTAAGTTTAAAGACGAAGGTATGGAGTCTAGATAGCAATAAAATTTAAAGGTTGCGAATTGGGTAATTTTTAGAAAAGTTATTTGGGTCTAAATTCTCAAAAATGGAAAATTTCTAAAATTAAATTTAAAAAGCATTAAAAAAAATGATAATGCCCAGCCTTAGACGGTCCCTTCTGTCCCCCGCTTACCTATGTCCATGCATCTGCCATCTGCCATACACCCTATATAGACTTTAGTTTCGCTGAATTAGTGGAATTTGTATATTTTATTCACTTTCTCCATTTTATTTTAGTAAAGTTAGTGAAATCAATAAATTCATATCTGTTCTAGAACTTAATTTTTTTAGGGTTTCAAACTGAAAATTATAAAATGTTTCCGTTTCATTCTTCAAGACGAGCCGAGCAAGCAAGATACGTGCCTCGTTTCGGCCTTTACGAAGCGCTACGGTTTAGCGCCATCTCTTGGCTGTTGTTTTTAATCCTTGCCTTGGAAGGAAAGAAAATGCCAAGAATCAAGAATCAGAAAAAATACTATACCTACCTAATCTGTGCTCATAGAGTTTAAAAAAAAACTATTATTTTTTTGTTAATCTGTGGATTGCTGATCTCTAGTTGGTCTGTGGATTGCTGTGAGAAATGACAGCAGGAGCAGGATGGTGAACGGCAGTGTTGCCAACTTAGTGGATTTTCCACTAAATCTGGTGGTTTGGAACCCCCATTTAGTGGCAATTTTTTGCGTTTAGTGGCTAGTGGATTTTTTTAGTGGAAAAATTAGACCAGGAACTGTTGCAGTTTTTGAATAAATTGGAATTACGGTATGCTGTTACAAAGCCTATAAACTAAATATGTTTTAGACAATTTAGTAGAATTAAAAAAGAAGAAGTAGAATTACAACATTTTTCCTTTTTTTTCAATTGAATACAAAGTCGATGTAATTTTTTTTTTTATTTTTTTGGCCATACTTCGAGGACCCTTAGTTTTCTCTGTAGCTGTCTTGAGCACCCGATTAAAGTTTTTAAAGACGATATTTTGAGTTCTAGATGGCAATAAAATTTTAAGGTTGCGAATTGGTTTCTTTTTAGAAAAAGGTCGTCCCTCTCGGTATGGCGCAAAATAAAAAAAAAAACGCGTTTTTTACAATGTGGGAGATGGTTTCTTATTTCTTACATAAGCGAATTCATTAAAACTTTATATTAAATTAATACTTTCGCCAGAATAAATAAAAAACGCAAAAAAAAAATTATTTCGCGCCATACCGAGAGGGACCACTTTAAAGTTTCAAGTTTAAGTTAGGGCTCAAGTCTAAAAATTGAACATTAAAAAATCCT
Source organism: Euspilapteryx auroguttella (assembly GCA_951802225.1). Taxonomy (NCBI): domain Eukaryota; kingdom Metazoa; phylum Arthropoda; class Insecta; order Lepidoptera; family Gracillariidae; genus Euspilapteryx; species Euspilapteryx auroguttella. The sequence continues at coordinate 13,444,160 of OX637647.1, forward strand.
TAAAAAATAAAAGGGCCCAGGGAGGCAAATTTCTTAACTAAAACGATTGACTCGTAATTGTCTTGTTCTTCGACTTCGTTAACCGTTGCTGTTTTCTTTGGGCGTGTAACAGAGATCACATTTGTTAAAGCGGCAATGGTTAACGAAGTCGCTAACAAGTCAATTACGAGTCGATCGTTTTTAGTTAAGAAATTTGCCTCCCAGGTCATATATTTTGGGGTAGAACGCATAGCAAATAGGGTCACCACTGTCCCCTATTTTATGTATGTCCACTCATCTGTCATGCATCCTAGTGGAAATTTTAGTGGTTTTCAGAGGGGGACATCTTTTTGTTAGTGGTTTTCTGGTGGTTTGAGGAGCCTTATCTGGTGGATTGCTATTTCAACCGTTGGCAACACTGGTGAACGGGATTTTCTAAAATATTTCTTGATTTTCCGTAAAATATTTCGAATTTGTGCTACTTAATTGAATAAAACGTGTTGTTAATGTTGTGACAGTGAAAATGCAGTTCTATAAAGAGCGGATTCTTAACGCTGCGCAGTTAAAAAGACTTAGTGAACACAAATACTCTTGTACAAGTGCTAGTATCTTGGACGCATGGCTTCAGCCGTGGTGGTGCTGGCTGGTGTCGAAGACGCCTCTGTGGCTCGCTCCGAATCTCATAACCATTCTAGGATTAATAATTAACGTAGTCACCACACTAATACTTGTCTGGTAAGTCGTCAGCTATGGTGAAATGGCACGTCAACGGGCGGGCGACCGGAACTACTTTCATTTTTCTAAACTTTCATCGCATCGTATACTTTGGTGTCACTTTGATTTACTAAGCTTACTGCAGCTGCAGTTCGAAAGGTGATTGTTTACCTACGTCTGGGTACCTAGAACTGCTGACTCGTGATTGGTCGCCGCGCTCGTACGACATTATGATAAGAATTTCTCAAATCTGACGTGATGAGCAAGACAGACCTAACTCATCAAGATTAGGAGATATTTGTGATGACTCATGATTATCTTTAACTTGAGTTATTGATGATGATGATGATTTTCTGGTCTTCCTATAGCCCCTACCTACATCTGGGGCAACTGGCTGGAAGCATTAACCTCAATCTACTTCAGTCCTGAACTGCTTCTGCATTTGAAGACCAGTTGTTGTAATTTCTTTTTCAAACAATTACCTTCAGGGGGCCAAGATTCTTAACTAAAAACGAGTGACTCGTAATTTTCTTGTTAGCGAACAAGACAATTACGAGTCACTCGTTTTTAGTTAAGAAACTTGGCCCCCAGGTCATGCAAACCCTTCTGCTATCAGATGCATACTCCGATACTGTTCGAACATGGCTTGGTATCGGAGATTTGTTCTTTAGCTCTCCTCATCATTTGACCAATCCAATGCCATTTTCTCTTTAAAAAACTTGAGTAACTCCCTTCCAAATTAAACAACTAACTCCTACCTGCTTTGTTTTATTTAATCCAACATAAACCTTTAATTTTAGCATTAAATAACACATTCCAGGTATTGTCCCGATGCACGAACAGACCCTCCAAGATGGGCATGTGCGCTTTGTGCAGCGGGAGTGTTCATATACCAGAGCCTGGACGCCATTGATGGCAAGCAGGCGCGACGTACTGGCAGCCAGTCCCCGCTCGGGGAGCTCTTTGACCATGGCTGCGACTCTATATCAACAGTATTTATTGCTCTTGGAGCCTGCATAGCAGTGAAGCTTGGTGAATACCCTACATGGATGTTCTTTCAGGTAATTTTAGGATTTTTAATTAAATACACTGAATAATAATTAATTAATTTAGTTTATATATGTTTGAGGGTAGGTAAGGTAACATTGATATTTTTTTATAAAAAGAGTAGTTTAACGGTGAAACAATAATTTTTGAACAAAAATCTCAAAAATCACCCAAACATTCTCACAAACTTTGCATTTATTGGAGGATTATTGTCTGTAATAAAAGAACTACTTACATCAAAACTTAATTTACCTATACTTACATGCTCAATTTATGTTAAAATAATTAAAAGGTAAATTGTTGCCAACTTTTCTGTAGAGGGCAACTTTGGCTGGACGCCAGTTAAATGAATCACGGGCTTTTTACCTATTTCAGTGTGACTACCTATTTATAATTACAGAAAACTTCAAGGTTTGCCATCTCTTTGAAGTCATGTCTTTTTGAAATAATCATTATATAATTATTTTTGTAAGGATTAAAATAGATATGACTAGTCATGGAAGATTTGTGTGTAGAATAGAAAACTGGGAATGGTAAAATCATGATAAAAAAAAGTGGGATAAAAATACAATCCATTTTTGCAATGTATTTTTTTTATTGTTCTCGTAAATCATTATTGCTGTGTAACAATAACAAGGCTTTTTTCATTAATATGCCGATTTTTTTTCAGTAATTTTCATAAAAAGTTAAAAATAAAATGCAAAAAGTGTCTCAGTTAAATAAAGTACTTACTTCTAAAACTGAGTATGTCCGCGCTTATAATATAAGACAATGACCTCTTTATATCCCTATCACGCCATGTTTCCGGGCAAATAAAATGCACAGCTGTTGCTGTGAAGATTTTATGAGTTCGGCACTGTTTAATTAATGACAACGTGTGGTTGTGTCATGATTGAGATAATATGATGCTGGTCTTGTCACCTTGGAATGACTCGCGTTTCTTTTTTTTATCTTTTTATTATTATCATTAAAATTGATAACAGTTTTTTTTATTCACGAAGCTGATGAAAGACTAGCTGACCGGATGAACTTAATCGTATTTGCTAGCCAACTCGCAGTTCGCCTATGTTCATCGGGAATAATGTAGAATTCTAATTTGAAAATATTTTCATGTTTTTTTTTTTAAATTTCGTAGCCTGTGCCTTCCGCGATGGAGAACATACCTACGTGATGTTGATCATTCATCCGTTTATGTAACTAACAGTGGGCACACTATTATTTTTTTCTACCTACATAATATCTCATCTCACTAATATTATAAATGCGAAAGTTGTGAGTGTGTGTTTTTCTTACTTTTTCTCGTCTAAACAACTGGAGGGATTTCAATGAAATTTGGTATGGTATTTTTTAAAAAAAAATCAGAACAGCACATAGGCTATAATTAATAACTTTTATGGTAAGGCGGTACGAAGTTTATTTAAAGTTTCGTCAGTATGTATATATTAACCTTTATATTTTACTTTTTAATTTTATTACTATTCCTATTTTTTTATTTTTAAATTTTAGGTAATGTCAGAATACCAGCGCAGCGAAAGGTATCTTTATATTTTTCAGCTGCATATGCTGAGCCAGAGCCTTTTCAGTGTTGCAGTTGCGGTGCAACAATTTTTGTATATAACTTATTTATAACTTGTATTATTATTAAGTGCATATCGTGTAATGTTTTGTATCGTAACTGTTACATTGAATAAATATTTCATTCATTCATTCATTCAAGTTTGCCTTTTACAGCTAATTTTCTAATTAATTCCAGTGTTTCTGCGCAATGACACTTTTCTACTGCGCGCACTGGCAGGCCTACGTCACAGGCACGCTAAAAATGGGCCGCATTGATGTCACCGAGGCCCAGTACAGCATCATACTGATACACCTGGTATCAGCCATCCTCGGAGCAGAGATATGGAGCACTCAGGTAATGATGTCTAAGCATGACTGATTGACAGGTTTGATTGACAGACTGAGGCGGGCAACCGGCGAGCAGGTAACCTGAAAGAGAGTGAATGATGGTATTTTTGTTTATAGAAGATCTTAAATAAGGAAGCGCTTTGATGAGTCGTTGTAAAGTTAAAATTACCTTACTACTAATCGTCGTCAATCTTTTACTGGGTGCGGTATCAGGAAAATTCAGGAAACATTTGGCTTGATTAAAATAAATTTCCATTTAATTATTTCAGCCGAAAAAATACATATTACATGCACCATAAATTCAATTACATCTCTAATGGTTACATGCTCGCTGCAGGCAACTGACGTTGGTATTGATGTCTTACCGGTTCCTATGTTTTAACGTGATGTTTTTTTTTATAATTGTATATTTTTTATCCCAGAGAAGAAAAGAAAAGAGAGGTAGAAACTGGTAAGACTTCAATAACAAAAGCCCTTTTTCATTTTTATGAAAAGTAGAGAAATATTATTTTCTTTTAGGACGTAATAAAAAACTTGAGAATTTCTAAAATTCGTGGGGTAGTAATTCCCATATTTTGTTATAAACTTCCGTCAAAAAGTTTACAGTTCATCTTTTCGTGACGTCATAAATGTCATTAAATAACGGAATTACGGCCCAGTTATATAGATATAGGGTACAGTGCTGGGCCGAAAAAAAAGCACATTGGCCTTTGAAAAGAGACAATCAAATAATTTCGTAGAGCGTTATCTATGTCGCACCAATCTGTATATTTGACGTTACGAAAGTTTTAATGTCATTCTTTGACGATATAAAATTTGTTTTTTATATTATTAAAAACGGCTAAACGTGGGTCCGGCTCTTGAGCTGGTGCCTCTGCCTAACCCTTCGGGGAATAAAACGCGTGAGATTATGTTATGTTATGTATAAGCAAATATATGAACACTACTTGAAGGTGGCTACCACTGTTGCCAGTGGATTCCGTCAATTGCCGTCTTTCTATTCGTCTCTTTCCAAAAGGCAATGTGCATTATTTTCGGCCCCCTACTGTGTTATTTATTTTTGATATCAAATGTACGCAAATCTCTCTTACTGCTCTAGCTGTCACTGTTTTTCCTATTGATATTTTGAGGGACAAACATACACAAGACAACATTTATAATAGTTTTGAGTACTATTTGATACCTGTGTTTACTTTAGAACCACAGGCCCCTATTTGCTGATTCACGCACTAATTACTAAGATTAAGAGAGATTAGAAGTCGCAATACTTTTGGTGTTGTCACTCAGAAGTTAATTCAGCTTTGCTCATGACAAAAAACCATAAAAAAATACCTTAGAATTGATATATGCTTTTTAAAATTCGCTAAAGATATTACTTTTAGTAAGTCAAGCGGTTGGCAGTTAATATTCGAAGTTGAAGAACGATTTAATTTATTCAATAAAAATATTAGATTTCTCGTAATATAATTTTGTGCCTTGAATTTGCGCACGCGCCCAAGTTTATGACTTCTTAGTAGACGTCAACTGTAAACAATAAACAAATCGGCGGGCTTATGGAGAATTCTAACAAGAATGTTTATTAAACATTTTCATAAGAAAAGGCTATTTGTACTAAATAAGCAAATTATAGGGCGCCTTGTGTCGATGGAAAATTTTACTCCCCAAATTGTTGATATGATAACGTAAGTCTATGGTAACCAACCCGGTCCTTCAAAGTTAAAATTAAAAACAAATATACAGGAAGGGACGACGATTGTTGTTTAATTAATTTCGGTATTAGAGTTCCAAGTACCTATACATATTTGAAAGTTTGCTTAAAATTTTGTAAGTATTTGTATTTCTTTTCGAATTTCTCGAAATAAAGTTTTTTTGAATAAAAGTGTTTAATGCGATGTATCACAAAAATCGTGACATAGAATGACTACGCTAATGGCATTACAGTGTCACGTTTTAGCACTTAGTCACTAAATACGAAATAAAACCTTTCTGAAATTTAAACTTACTTCAATATTAGGTTCAAATGCGCCATTTTGCAAGACGTTTGCATTGAATATGCTCCGAAAGTACCTACTGAACCGATTTGAAAACCCTTTCACTGTTGGAAAGTTACACTATCCCCGGGTGACATAGGATATAGTTCTAAAATAATCAGATCGACAGATGGTATATTTGCGTTTCGCCTTAATTTTCGCGTAGTTTTTATAAATTTTAAGTAAGTAAGAATATCCCACAACCACCGAGAACGTTATTAAAAAGTGGGGGCTTACAATGACATAGGTTGGCTATGGCGCGGAGCTGCGCTACTCTGTGGGCGGGTGCGCAGTGTTGGCGGCTACAATGACGTTGGGGGCGCTTGCCGCCGCCATACTCCGTGGCGGGGTCGGCAAGAACGGCTCTACCGTAGCTGTGAGCATTTGATGATGATTAGTTGAGATAGGGGCGGCTTGGTAGGGATTTTGGTGGGGCGGGTTGTCTGTGTAATGTTAATATATTTGTTAGAAATCAAGGACAAAAACTAAATTGGCTATTTATGGGGTTAGGCGTTGAGTGGTTCATGTTAGTTATTCAAAATACTTAAACTTGAACAAGCGAGGGTTGAAGCAGCACCCGAAGCGGAATAGCTATACACCCATTATACTGTGTAACCGATCCAGTTGCCTACTCTGATAGTTTTTTTGTTCTAATTTTAACCTAGACTATTAAACTTGACTACAATGCGTAAAAAAAATTACCCATTGTTTTTTTAGTAGGAAAAAAACTTTGGTTAAATACAGTAATTATTGATTATTTGATGACTCGTATCAGTATAGCTCGCTATGAATTGGTATAAAAATTGCCCTACCAAGCTGCCTCCCGATCAGATCAAAATTACTAACTAGAAACTCAACGGGCGTCGCGCGTCACTGTTCAGCTTCCTTTTTGTGGGTTCTATATAATAGCATGGCGGTATTTAATATTTCAATACTACAATAGGCTGTACTGTACTTACGCTGTACTGGTAGTAATAAGCGGACGCGCTCGCTCTTTAAGAGCCATAGCACAGCTAAAGTACCGCCACTCGAGAAAAAAAAAATCTTCTAAACTAAGGCAAATTTCAAAAATGACAACAATCAGTTTCTTACTGTGGTCTTTAACCTAAAATCTATACAACAATGCACTAAAAATACTAGGCTGAATTATCTAGGGGAATGCTGTTTCACATTTTTTATATTTGCCTTAGTTTAGAAGATATTTATTTTTTTCTCGGGTGGCGCTACTTTAGCTGTGCTATGCCTCTTAAATGTATGTTTTTTCAACAAAGAAAAATGTTAAAGAGGGGGTAAGTCCCTTAGCTTAATAAAAAAGATGTTAATGAAAGCATTCGTAAACCATTTATGCTCTGGAACACAAACTTACATATTTACCGTATTTTTTTCGATAAACATACATTTTGAAGACTGCTCTTTTCGAAAAAAGATTATGAGAGCCTTTCCATAACATTTTAATGTAAATGTTCATAGGTAGTAGGTACTTACTTTTCAAAATTTTTGTCGAAATTATCACATTTTTAACCATTATTGTATATTGTTATTGGAAGGCTTTCCTACCATACCGAGCGCGCTCACAATATTTTTTTCGTTCATAATATTAACTAGTTAAGTATCATTAGTAATTAAATTAGGTTTCGGATATTATTATTTAAATAAAAAGTAGATTTAATTAGTTTTAAATTTATTTGTGGCTGTCATGTCGCCGTTTCGTTGTCCTAGTGTGGGTCTTCACTCATTTGATATTTATTTGTATAAACAAATATCGGCGAACTCTTATCAGTATTGTATTACTCATGTATTTTTATTTTGTTTACAGTGTGTTGTTTCCTCGCCTTTTAAATGCTTATCATAATCAGGAGTCATATTTTAATGCTTTACTTGATAATTATACTTTAGGCCAACGAAATTAGTCCACACCTCTTTTTATATTGTTAGGAATATCATATAAAAATATTCTCTATTCGGAGCTGATTTTGTAATTTCATGGACGAGTTTAAGTATAAAATATTTATAGACCTATCATTTTTATTCTGTAGCTCAGAAAAAAAGCAGTCGTCTGGGTATAATGTAAGAAATGTAATATTTGTTAAAAAATCAAGGACAAAAACTAAAGCCGTAACTCAAGGAAAAGTCTTGCTGGAATAAAATAATGTTTACTAATTTGTCGATTTGTGAATATTATTTTTAAATTTACTTAGTTAAAATGTTGACCCAAAGAGAATATAAGGAAAAAAAGAGCTAAAAGGTGTCTTCAGAAGTGGAGTAACGTTAGAAAATAACCGCAGATTCCTGTACTCGGGGGGCCGTGGTCGCTCGCGGCCGCTGGCGGCTGCTTCACGGCACAACTAGTGTTCGTCTTCGAATTCTTCGGCTCGTTTCGCCTCAGAGGCTGCGGCAAAAACGGATCCACTGTGGCCGTAAGACGGATGTTCAAACTTGCAATGAGAGGGAACCGCGGGGCATAGAATGGTTTATGGTTGAGACGATTCAGTCACGCTTATTTCCTTTTTAAAGTACATATTTAGCGGTGATCTGGTTTATCTTAGTTGTTGATTATGATGTTTAAAAACACAATTGTAGTTATTTTGGTTATGGTTGTTTTAATATTTTTAGATTGTACAATTATTTTGCACTGAAGTGTAAAATTCGGTATGAATTTCGTTGAAGGTTTGCATTGATTTAATCGTCTCAAATGAAGTAAATAACACAAAATACTGCTCATATTAACTCCATCAAGCATATAGCATGATGTCTGTAACAAAAAGACAATAATATGTAAATATACTCGCTCTTCCACCTTTTACCTTAATACTAAACAATTATAAATACCTATGTAAAAGTTTATAAGCTAGGGTTCGGTCGGTGTTTTTCCAAAAAAAAAAAGAAAACAATGTAAAAAAAGAGAAATGAGTGAAGACGCCACACAGCTGTTCATCTGTCAGGACGTACGGGACCCTGCCCCATTCTGTTACTTATGCTCTCTACTTTTATTAATGGCATGTTTCTATTTCTTTTGTTTGTCATGGCCGCTGACGTCACGCCGGCACCGACGACGGACCCTAACCGCATGACACGTGATTAAAAAAAAAAATAAACCTTATGAATATGGCTTGTGGCTGATCTTGTAACTTGTGGAAGCAGCTGCCCAGTGTTGGTGTGCCATTCAACCTGGGGGCGAGCTGTGGGGTAGTCGTGTTCTTCCTGTACCTACTCGGGGGGTACTTGGCTGTGATAATGCGCGGAGGCGTCGGCAAGAACGGCTCGACCGTCGCAGTAAGCCAATCAGATTACAGACTCTATGTGCCGTCTCTTTCTAACCGCTCTTTAACACGGCGTCTGCTAACGCGCCAGGCGTGCCGAAAACTCGTTACACCGAGAAGCCACCAGTTTTGTCCGTTACCGTTTTTATATAATATAGTCTGTGTAAGTTTATTGTATTGTCTATGGCTATGTTTTAATTTTTGAATATTTGTAAGTATATTTAGTTTATTTCTGTATGTTTGTTTCTTCAATTCATGTAACGCTTTTCATTTTGTAGTTTGGTTTTTAGCTTTGCTTTCTTGCTTGATTGCTTGTTTGGTTGTAGTTTTTAATGGAATGGTTTAATAGTACTCTAGATTTGTTAGTTTATCTCTTTTTGAATCTTTAAAAAATTCTCAATTTGTTTTACATTATGATTCTATTGCAAATTTTATACTAAAGAAAAAGTAAAAAATAAATTTAAAATAATTTAAATTTCACTATATCCCTCAAATTAAAAATTTGTTTTCAAAACTACCCTCAACTCTTAAAAAAACTCCCAATCTCCACAAGAGCGTAGTACAGCTGCATCTCTCGCCAGGGTACGAGCATCCTGTCTCCGGTTATACCATTCTCGCTGGTCGTGGTCCCGGCGTTCATCATCTTCCAGAAGTCAGAATCCCAGGTGTATGAGAACCATCCAGCGCTTTACATTACTGCCTTCGGGATGGTCGCTGCTAAAGTCACTAATAGACTTGTGGTGAGTTTCGAAATAAATTATATTTAGTAATTAGTTCAGGGGATGGTCTATGTCCAGCAGTGGAGTGTCCTATGTCAATCTTTCGGCTGAAATAACGATGAATGATGATGACTTAGTTTTGAATCACACTCAATCACTACAATCCAAAGCGATTGTAAAACTGGTTCAAAAATGTTGTTAAAAAAATGCCTCCGAATTTTTTTCTGTTCTTTATTTCATCAGTGGGTGGGACAGCAGAAAGATGCTACTTTAAAAATAAAATAATAGCTACTACTTGGCACAGAAATCTAGAAAATAATGGGGGCATTGTATATGTAATTTGTATTTTTTGTATGAGTTTTTTCTTTAAACACAATTAAAGGCCAAAGATAGTCAAAATCAACAAATTCCTTATCCATTTAGAACTCAAAATAAAAATAGTTTCGTTTCAAGCTTACTTCCTTGGCACTAAACCTGTATATTTCTGTCTCAGGTGGCGCATATGACAAAGAGCGAGATGGAGTACTACGACTGGTCGCTGCTGGGGCCGGGCCTGCTTTTCTTGAACCAGTACTTCAACAACGCACTCCCAGAGTACTTTGTACTTTGGCTTGCCACAGTTAGTCCATATTCAAATAATACTGTTAATTGGTCCATTAACATATATATTATCATCTATACCAATATTATAAAGAGAAAAGATTTGTTTGTTTGTTTATAACGAATAGGCTCCGGAAATACTGAACCGATTTGAAACATTCTTCCACTGGTAGGAAGCTACACTATCCCCGAGTGGCATAGGCTATATTAGATTTTCAAAAAAAAAACTAGGGATCCTTACTTAAACTCAATTAATGTAACCCAAGGTGCAATATTTTTTCCGTTGTTTACATATTTTGACAGGTGATTTGTTGTTGTTGTTTGTTTTTTTATTCGCCCATTCTGGGCAGTCAAAAGAACGAAGTCTATAGAGCCAAGTCTTTAGTAGTATCTTATATTCCATGGCGTAACGAAGTATGCCGGGACCGCTCGTACATTATACAATAGTTCCTCTCACTATGTCTGGCTATTACAACTGGGTGCATGATCTATTTGTGCATTTAGTGGTAGTGCCTGGCTAGTGATCTAGCGGATCGAGAACTCGAAATTCGTGAAAAGTCCTAGATGACAAAGAATTACGAAAATAATAATGTTTTCCGAATAAGTATAGGTAGGTAGTAATTATTATATAAGTAATTTTGAATGATATAATAATTTTATTTAATCTCATTTATCATTTATTACTGTAATTTTTAGTTTTAGTTTTGTTATACTAAGCCTATAAACTAAAGTATATTTTTATTTTTTACATTGCTTTCTGGGTTCATGTTTTGATTCTAATATGTTACTGTACTACATCTCATTTTACAAATGTGAATGCAATAAATAATTTGAATTTGAATTTGTCCTCAACGAGTTGGATTAGTCATCTCTCACGCCTCTCAAATGACTCGGCTTCAACCCGTGATACTAAAGAGTATGGAAAACATAGTAATATCGCATCATACTCAGAGCTTCCTAATAGGAAGTACAGTTGCGGACTAGGAGGCCGTAACAGATTTGTCTATGGTTTCGTCAGCCCTAGACTGTATTACCAAAGAGAAAGAGCTATTTTGAAGTACTAAAAACCGGAAGTGTCCGCCACTGTACCTGTATCTAGGGCTCCCAAAACATAAACAAAACTCAAAAAGCCTCATCTCAGTCACCACCAATATATATAAAACTTCCGTTACTGACTGACTGACTGACTGACTGACAGACAACGCAGAGCCGAAACTACTGGGCGTAGAAAGCTGAAATTTGGCACGTGGGTTCCTTGGGGATTGTAGGTGAGCACTAAGAAGGGATTTCCCGAAATTGCCACGGGAACGGAAAAAAACGGGATTTTTGTATTTATGAGAAACCTGCGCGGGAAAAACCGCGGGGCAGCCTCTAGTATTATATAAGCGTGTCCCTTCTTCCACAGATATGGGTAGTAATAGACCTAACGAGGTACTGCGGGCAGATCTGCCTGGAGATCTGCGAGCACCTGAGGATCCGTCTGTTCAGGATCCCGTACCCGCCGCCGCCGCAGCTGGACGCGCCCAAACCTCCCCACGAGAGGAACGGTACGGCCGCGCCGCGCCGACAGCCGCCCCGACAGGCTAGGCAGAGAAATACTTAGGCTTAATACTTATACGGTTTTACCATTAAAAAGTTAGACCGGTCTAAGTCGCCATTTTGAATGACGAATTTGTGGTGCAAAGTAAACCTATATAGACCAGATTTAACCCTTTTCGTGGTAGAGCTGATATTTTTTTATTCTTCGGGTGGTTTCTAAGTAGCTGGCTAGAATGAGAAGTTTTGAATAATTGAAATCGTTTGTCCCTTTAGCTTTTTCGCAGAGTCGAATTGACAAAGTACACTTTGACGTAATAAGTTGACTTTGACATCCTTTTTTGACTTTGACAAATTGGATTTTGATGTAGTGCACTTTGGCATAGTATACTGGAGCAAAGTGAAGCAATTATATTCTACTTAGGTGCTTGCTCACGGCTCTACCACTTAAAGTGTGAGTCAAGTTAAAAATTTACAATTTAGACCGCTCAAACTTTTTTTTGTGTCAAGGCCGATAATGTTTATTGTTGTGGTCTTTAACTAGCTGGCTAGATTATTCAATAATTGAAATAAGTTATAACTTGAAAGAAACTTTTAATCTTTTTAGCTTTTCTTTTATAGGATTTAGTTGACAAAGTGGACTTTGACATAGTGAACTTTGACATAGTGTACTTTCAAGTGAACTTTGTCAAAGTGGAGGAATTTGATTCGGATTCTACTCTGTTATTAACAAACTTCAAAACTATTAGTATCTCGGGACTGTTACGAGTTGACCTCATGTTAGAGTTTTAATTTAACTTTTTTATAGAATTATGGTTGTATTTTCTAAGAAATAAAAATAGCCCCTGTTTCTAGGTAATTTTGGGAGTTAAATGTTGCCAACAAACCTAAAGTACCCCGTTTGTTGTTTTAGAGGGCGCCACCGTGTTAGGAATTAGCTATGAAATAGTGATAGAGCGCTCTGAGCAGTAAGTCCGCGTTGCGTTTAAAAGTTTGAGTTTATTGGGCGTGTGTTTACGTTGAATTTAGTTGCTAGCCTGTAACTGCTAGCTTTAAAAAAAAATACTTACATTAAATTTCAATTATTATATTTAGCAAAAGCAATTATACCGCCCGGAGATTAAAGTTTACTTGGCCGATAGCGTCATTGCGTATCATCAGCGATTGATAAAAAATAAATTAAGAAAAACGGTTGTATTGTAGGTACACCCCCAAAACCACCCAAAACAAAACTTCTGTGCCCTTTTTTGCTTCGAAATTAAATAAAGGATTATTATATATAAATCTAGCCATTTAATAAAGATTATAGTAAAAAAAGATTTAATAAAATAAGGTAAGGTACCATATTGGCTCCACCACTATCGGCGAACTATTTAGTCAAAAAACTTTTTTATTATCATCAATGTTTGTGTACGTCAGTACTCTGTAAAGTCCCTGCTAGATTTGTATGGTGAAATTGACGTGCGAATTTTAACTTTGTTGGTATTGTATCAAAAATGCTATTGTGCCCGTTTTAGCTGTTGCGTTTAGGTGTATATTCGCGTGTCGCACCCGGCTATTTGTTCTTTGGGGTTGTCAGATGTAATTTCTACATTGTGTGAGTGTGGCACAAAAAATGTAGAAATAAAAATAATGGCAACACAGCATGCAAATTTTTGCAAATCCGACAAATTTTCATAAGTGTTGCCAATTTTTAATTTTTACATTTTTGTGCCAAGATATAACTCGTGCAGGCTCAATAGATATTCATTTCTTTTAGGACTCTTACGAATTGAGAAGCTATTTTTGTAATGTGTCTAATATTTTAACTATCTTTAAACAATTTAGGATCTATAATATGAGATCCAACCAACAAGGCGATTGAATTGGCGATCAATTTAACTAAAACTTCTTCACAAGGTGTTCGGTATACTATTGCATGATACGCGAATCTTAATGTTCTAGCAATATTACTAACTTGAGCATATACCTATATTTAACAGGCACTAGCTAACTATTACACGCAATCTAACTGAACTCTGTATTATCTTATTTTGATCATTAATTAGTTCTAAAATTATAAAGACAAACGAAAAGTTAAACACAGACTAACCAGGTGTTGGCTGCATTAAATCGCATATTATTATATAACTTAACCCTCTATATAATTAAATATCTATTTCATCTGTTTATAGATCTACAATCGATTTAGGAAGTGAAAATCTAAAAAAACATACCTATATTAAAGCACGCTAGTTAATGGCGACATTATTTAAATTAATGAAAATTGTGTGTTTCCAAAATGAAAAGTTTCAATTTTCCATATGGCAAACACAAGTCAATAAAGTCAATAGATGACGCCTGAGTCGAGAATGTAGGAATATAAAAATAGATAGTCTCTGTAGCTTCTTTTGATCATGTTTGTTTGTATTAAACGTTAGAATTTTAGCTCCCATACATTTTTACCAGTTTATTGAATTAAAATTAAAATATTATTAAAAAAAAAGAAACATACAGCCGAGCTGTTTTTCTAATCTTCGTTATAATTTCGCTAGGTACTGAATTTGATGTGCATATTTGACCCTATACATGGCAAATTTTTACGAAAAAAAACCGCATAATTTACTTAATTCATTTATAACAGATTTTTTATGATAGAAAGAAAGTGACACAAATATTACTTTTTATTTAATGTTTATAAATGATCAAATCATAAATTCGCAGTTAAGTAAAAATGAAGAAAAAATTGTTGATTCGTACAAATTTCTTAAAGTTTGCGTGTATTAAGGGTCAAGTTTAGGGTTATAGCGAATATTTCATTGTTGTGTTTGTAAATAATGCTAGTTGTTAAATGTTAATGAAGCGGGCTGTAATATAAACTGTGACAAGTGTATATTATTGTGTAAAATATAAGCTATGTACGTTTTGGAAAATCTTGTTTTATTAGTTTGCACTTTAAAGCTAGGAGTTCATTATACTTACAAATAATTGAAGTGTTGCCAGTCAAAACAAAAATTGTTGTTGTTAAAACGCCAAATTAAGGTTCATGAAAGTTTAAGGTTAGTTTATCAAGGTTTTCTTATTGCTTGATGCTTTTTGTTTTTCTTCTTTTATTTATTTATTTTTCACTATTTATTCTTTTGCATGCTTCTGCTTTATATTTATTTAAACTGCAACAGTGTTTTATAGAAATGTTTCTTTTATGTAGATTAAACGTAGGGTAAATATTAGGAGTTTTTTTGTTTGGGTTTTGTGAATATATTTTTTGTTACTTTGAGAACTTGTATTTTAGATATTTTTCTGTATTTCAGTGTCGAGTGAAAGCGAAAAATCGGAGAGTGAAGACACAGCGCCTCTGATGAACAATAACAGTCTTAGTTGATTTAACTTTTAGGCTGCGTCCACATCAGTTTAGGATTTCGTTGTGCCTAGACTGCTGTTTTTTATAACAAACTAGCCAACCTATAATAGGTACTGTGAAATCTTTAATACTGTGTAATTTTATCAAAATTAGATCAGTAGTTTTAGTGGAAAAAACAACCAAAACGTCCTCTAAAATTTTTGTCCTTAGTATTTATAGTATTAAGTTCTATGCAAAATCTATTTAATATTTGACTTTGAAGCAACTCGCACGACACGTAACAAACGAATTCTGTACTGTGCCCGGAGTAGATGTCACTAGTTTAAATTAGTAGAGAATACCTAAAATGAAATTTGGCAGCACCAAATTGCAAGCTATATAATTAATAAGTGCTTTATCTTTTTTCGTATTATACACAAATAGAATTTACTTAAATAATAGATTTTGCTTTAGTCTGATAAGTTAATGCTTTACTTAATTATAGGGTGGCTTGAACAAAATCAACTAAGTATTGTTGATTTTAAATACCGTTTACAAGGTGTTATTTTTTAATAGCGCAAAAGATCAGACAATTTTGCCAATGACCTGGAAAGGGTTAAGTAGTTTTTCTATTGATACAAAAAATATTACATCGTATTATTTTTTTGCACCCCTTTTGATAACTAATGATCAATGTTTTACTTAGACCATCAAAATGTCATAGCTTGCCTGAATAATAAAAAATCTTGTTTTTGTTTTTATTGTAATTGACAAGCATGGTAGACTAGATTAGTAGTTTAGTGCCTTTGTTCTACGAATACTTAGCTAGATCATTATCTTGATTAATGTTACCAAGGTGTTAAATCAAAGGTTATTTATTGCGTGTGCTTGTGGCGGTAAAATACATAGTCCCTTAAGGCTTAGGCCTTCTTTATTTGAACGCCGATTTCGCGCGACCCTAGCGCTCAATGTTACGCGGCCGAGTTGCGAACATTTCTTGGCGCGATATTTAAATCTGATTTTTCGCGCGAATTAACTTGGGTGTATCGTTACTATGATTTATGGGTTTATTGAATTGTGATTACGAAATAATATGATTTATCGATGTTATATAATTTTTTTACTGCCTAATAGGTTTTATTTTAGTACAAATTGTTTATTGTTGAGTACTTAAACATACTTTATTAGAAACATTAAAAAAATTGTTTAGAACTTTAACTATCTAACTAAATATCTAACCTTCTCATTATTTACTAAATAAAAGGTAAAGTATGTTTATTTTAACTAATGAAGTCGGTTAAAAAAGATCGTCGGTCAGAGTTCAACACTGCAAAAATACAAAAAGTTGGTTATGACTTTTTGATTACATTAAAGGTAAAAATTAAAGACGCATTTCAATATTATATTTTTTTTTGTATATTTTTAATTAATTACAACTGGTATAAGATAGAAAACAATTATTGCCACAAATAAAAAATTGACGATTTTACTTGATTTTTAGGCTTTGAAAGTGATTTTAATATATTCAGCTTTTAGGTTTTTTTTTATTTGTTAAAGGACTGAATTTCTCAACATAGGTACTCACACGTAAATCTATACCAATATTATAAAGAGGAAAGATTTGTTTGTTTGTTTGTTTGTTTGTTTGTTTGTAACGAATAGGCTCCGGAAATACTGAACCGATTTGAAAAATTATTTCACTGTTTCACTGGTAGGAAGCTACATTAACCCCGAGTGTCATAGGCTATATAAGATTTCCAAAAAAATTAGGGAACCTTACCTAAACTCAAATAATATAACCCAAGGTGCAATATTTTTTCCGTTGTTTACATATTTTGACAGGAGGTTTGTTTTCGTTGTTTGTTTTTTTATTCGCCCATTCTGGGCAGGCAAAAGAACATAGTCTATAGAGCCAAGTCTTTTGTAGTATCTTATATTCTATGGCGTAACGAAGTAAGCCGGGAAAGCTCTTAAATTATAAATTTAAAATTTTAACTACAATAAAATATAATAACAATATCCCCTAAATTACAAAAGATTTAAAATTTATCATGATGACATGACGACTCCACTCGTCTACTCCAGTTTTACATTATAAACTGCAGTATGCCTCATAAAGGTGTGATAAATTCTTATCAGCGGGGGGATGGAAGATTCTGATTTCTGTAAAAAACAAATATGAATTAATGAGGGGTTTTCATTTTGTCATTAAAAAGCAAAAATAAGTCTCATAATATGCCCGTAGATTGCGTTGTCTAAAGTAATAGACATAGGATAGCAATTAAAATCAGTTCAAATTAACTTAAAAAGTTTAAAACAAAAATAACTATCTGACTGACGCGTGACGAGTTTAAATTTTATTTTTTTCTTTTAATGATTGATTTCAACTTGACCTATTGACTTTTGCAAAGCGCCATACCATAGCGGTGTAATAAAACTTGTTTTTTTATATGTCAAATTTAAAACCACTCATTAAATTACCCACGAAATTTATTTGTGTTATGTGCAGGTAGCACTAGCAATAAATACGCTAAAAAAACTGTTACAAAACCTAAAACTATTTCATATAATATATGGTAAAGAATAGAAAGTATCGATACTGTACTCATAATGAGTAGTATCAAAACAAAAGTATCAATTCTTCAATGTATCTATCGTGTACTTCTCTGAGGTCCTATAGTACTTACTTTTCTTACGTTTGGTAGGCACACAAATTTAAAACAATAATTGGAAAAGTTGTTAAAAAAAAATCAAGAAACAAAAGTATCGATACCCCGAAGCACTTTTCTTAGGGCCAGTTCTTACTTAGGCTAGGCACACAAGTTTAATACAATAAAAGAAAGTTCTTCAAAAAATAAAACAAGTTGGCTTTCCTTTAACGATGGAAAATAGCCGGAAGCCGTGTAAGTGTCCGTTAAACTTATTTTTTTTTGTAAAATTTTACGTTTGGCATAAAAAATTATTCGTGGGCAGCTGTGTTTGAAGTTTGTCAAACAATCTTATATGAAAACGTGTTTGTCAAACTAATTTGATCGTTTGCAGAACCTTTATTGTCGCTAGTTTTATATGGAAATTCATTTCAGTTCATTCGATATGATGCCATACCTGCCAAAATGTATGTACTCATTGATTAAAAGTATCGTAAGCACAGTATTGAGTACAAAGTAAGGATAGGAATGGAAATGTACTCGATACCGCAAAGTATCGATACTTTTTACGTGTCCCTAAGTACTGGTTGTATGTTTATCTTTATACCTGTCATTATTATGTTAGAAGATAGCTGAATATTTGAAAAGGAGATATGGAACTTGCATCTGAAAACTCGTTGCTAATAATTAATATAAAATAATTACTTGCAATAATTTACTGTTTGTGATAAAAATAAATGTAATTACGTAGGTATGACATTAAGAGTCTCGCAATTAATGCTAACGAGTGACAATATGATACTTTTTCTTTTTAAAGGCACACGGCTCAATAAACTGACACATACATACACTGAGAACTGCCTATTTTCAAAGTTTGTTTAAACACTTAAACCCGGTCCTGAATGTAGCGAATACTACTCTGAAAACGGCATCAAAATTGGTTCAGCCAAACGTGAAAGAATCGCGGACAAACATACATAGTACATACACACATACAGATCAAACTGAGTACCTAAGTCGGTTAAAAATATTAAAATACATATTTCAATATAACGAACATTTATTGTTCGAATAAATTTTAAATAGGTACATTAAATTATTCAAAAATTTAGGTATATTAAACCTTTTAATAAAACGATCGTCTGTCTGCCACATTGATTGATTTTCTTTAGACTTCTTTGACTATGAAAAATGTTTCCCGCCAAAAAGGTTTGTTGTTGTAATAAAAAAAAATTGGATAAAAAAAAGACTATAGATAGAGTTTGATGGTCAAAATAACAGACCATCTTCAATACATGGTATAAAATAAAGTTGCTTCCCGCATCTGTCCAAGAGGAAGGTTTATAATGTATAATACACGCATAACATTGTAATAGGTTAGGCGGTACGAAGTTCGCCGAGTCAACTAGTTTATATTTAAAAATCAATCGTGGTTTGTTTATCTCGCTTAAACTTGAGAACGACTTAGAACATTTAGCTGATTTGAGTTTTAAAATGTTTGTCGTAGTTCACATACGGTTCAAAAGGTGAGAAAAGATAAAAAAAATGGAGGGGTTGAAAGAAAAATAAAAATTTAATTTTCCCATATAAACTGTTTTATGTATTTTCCTGTCTAAGATTTAACGTTGTTGTTATTTAATTTGCCCATTCCTGGCCGAGAAAGTAACATGATCCATACAGAAGTATCTTCAGTAGGTATAGATAATAATAATCGTGTAAATTAATATTTTAAGTTGGTTATTTTAATAAAAATACCTTTGTAGCGGCGGCGTCTTATTTATTTTATTTATTAGACAAACCAACAGTACATAGAACATTCTTGGATATTTAAATTTTTTGCAGCATAGAAAGACGTTCATTTCCTTTTACCTATTCTCGCATTTTCTATAAATAGAATAAAAAGTTACTTTCCGAGCTTAACTTTAATCTTACTGGGTTGTTTTTTTAACACAACTGGCAAGCAGTTATTTATATAATTTTATAATAAAATAAATAACATTGATATTTAGAACTCTGTTAAATCCACCTCTAATTTTTTTAAAGAAAGTAACTTTTTATTAATTTTTAGGTTCATCATTTTCAAATAAATTGAAGTTCAATATATTATTTTTATAAAAATGTGCAAAAACCTTTTTCGAGGTGTTGAATTTCGAGCAACGATAAAAGATCGCGTATGTCAGGTCGGGCTTGCATATTGCATAATAAGTTATTATTATTATAGTTTATAGTACCTCACACCTAAATTTGTTCTTGTTTGAGAGATAACCCCTAAAAGTTGTTTTTCATACGAAACCCTTATGCAACCAAACATTGCCTACCTACGTCCATACCTATTGTAGTTTCATTGTTTAAAGTAGGTAGCGAAAAAATTAATTACTATATAGGTATAAGATAGAGTAATAGAAGCACTACGTTTTTATTTTTCCTGATAGGTACATACACACTGTGACGTGTGGGTAATCCTACTAAGGTCAATAGACCCCTACATATCAAATCGTAAAATAAATAAAAATAGTGAAAAGTTTATTGCTTTGCATTTAAAAAAGAAAGATATAGAAAACAACCCAATATAAAAATATATTTTTAAGAGCTGTACTACCTATGTAGATATCGTTTTTAAACTGAGTGAAAATAAGTGCTTTCTTTTTCCCCTCAGAATATAAATTTGATATCAGATAATCAGATATTAAAAAATCACAGAAACTTACGTCTACTATTGCTCGAATTTATTAATATAATAATAATAAAATGTACTTACTTTTTCCAAACTAAAAAAGAATTCTCATTCACTGCGCAAACTTCGCGCAAACAATAATAAATAGTCTTGTAATAGCGCGCCAAAGCACGACTGACGTACGCTCCGCCTCAAGACCGGAGGCGTACTGGCGCCCGTTTCTGCTTATCGAATCGGCCGCTCGGCCGTTGGATCCCTCCATACAATTTAGTATGGAGAATTTCCGCCGAAATTTTAGTAAAGTTTTAGCAATTTAAACCAGATGAAAATGGACATGTATATTTTTGTAATTACAATATAAAAGTAGAACAGACTTTCTAGTTTATGATACAATTTTTGTTTTGCTTCAACTTACTTTTAAACTAGTAAACAATCGTTAACAGCAAAAGCTGTTTTTGCAGTTTTTGATGAACTTTACGATTTTTTTTATAAGAAAACCCTTTAGTTTTTTTTATTTAAAAACCTACTATATTGTAGTTCAGTCTTTTGAGAAGCTACGAAAAAAAAAATTGCTTTCTGTCTTATTTTTAAGTGTTATTAAAGTCGTATATACAAACACTCCTCTCGCCGTTTTCCCAATTTTAGCCCCTTAAGTGTCCTTTCATTGTGATCCATCATAAATACTCTAATATAACTTTATTTTTCATGTTGTACTGCAATTGTTTTATTTCAAAATATTCTAAAGAATAAATACCGAAAATCCGTCCACTGCTCGACAGAGGTCCCCCTCATAGATCATCATTCCGAACGGTATTATACGATACGACTCTCATCCAGTGTAGTTACTCCGGCAAACTTCACAGGTCCATGACCATCTCATGCGCGTGTGGCTCTGCCTCCTCTGCGTTTTCCAGTACGCGGTCTCTACTGGAGCACTTTACGGCCCCAGCGTCTATTGGTGCCCTGCCAATTCGTTCTTTAAAAAACTTAAGTATTCTAAAGTTTAAGTATGTAGTAGGTAAGTAAGCAGGTAAGATAATATTAAAAAAGAATAAAGTTACATTATGACAAATACTAAGATATAATCCATAATCAAAGTTACATTATCCTTTACCCGGGGCACAATCACCTTCATTTCTCGTACTAAAAGTACCTAATATTATTTTTATCACTCAGTAAACGCACCCGCGCGTAGCCGGGCATAGCCGGCGCCCGCGCTAAACTAAATGTCAAAACGCGCGCCATTACCATTACCGCGCTCTGGTGAAAAGAATATTCTAGAAAATGCCTCCTTGGGGACTTTGGCGCCGCCGCGGCTACGAGCCTCTTCAGCAAGGAGGTTAGTGCTTTTTCTATTGCCTAGGCTTTTATAATGTTAATAGCAGTATGAGGTACCTACAGCACCTACAGTCGTGGACTCGTTTACAACGTAACACTTTTGTCTATGGTCTTTTGCACGAGAGAACAAGAGCTTTTTTTTTTTATACAGAAAAAAAAAAATTACACTGAACGAGTAAGTACGACTACGTATAATATGTGGGAATCTACGATGAGTGAAAGGCCTTTACTAAATCAAAATAAACCAGAAAAGTGATAGGGCGGCTTTCGACGCGGTCGTTATCATCTGTGTTATCAGTTGAGTTCTACAGCTAAGTACTTATCAATTATCAGTATTTAGAAGATACAGGAAGAAAGATGGCCGCTATGTAAGTAACATGTCTATCTAAATAATTAGTACGTGTGTGTGGGTTGTCTCGAAGGATTCGCTATTTAGTGATTATGTCGTTTCTTGCATGCAAATTTTATTATGTTTTGTGTAAATATGTTATTTTGTATCTTACTTGACTTGTGCGCAGTAAAGAGTTTTTAATCTTCAGGTATCCTATATAATAATAACTAGTCGACCCGGCGAACTTCGTACCGCCTTACCTATTCCTATGTTGTGCATTATACATATAAACCTTTCTCTTTAATCGCGCTCTTTAAAAACAAACCGCATCAAAACTAGGTAGAACCTGTATCTAGGTTGCCCGAAACATATACAGTGACAAACATTACACCCAGACCGGAAACAAACATCGATATTTATCATAACAATGTTCGCCCCGCCGGGAATTGAACCCAGGTGCACACGCTTCTCAGTCCACATCACTGCTAACTGAGCTACGGAGCAAATTCTGTTTGCGTGAAAACGTGGTCTATGGCAAAACAAAACTCCATTATTCAAATAAGACGTCCGCATTGGACTAGATTAAAGTTATTTTTAGACCAACATGATTTATTAACAACTAGTCGACCCGGCGAACTTAATAAGTATTTTGTGCATATATTATACATATAAACATATTAAACATTCCTCTTGCATCACTCTATCTATTAAAAAAAAACGCATCAAAATCCGTTGCATATTTTTAAAGATTTAAGCAACATAGGGGGACAGACGCGGGAAGCGACTTTGTTTTATACTAAGTACTAGTCGACCCGACGGGCTTCGTACCGCCTAACCTATTACTATGTGGTGCGTGTAAAACCTTCCTCTTAAATCACTCTATCTTTTTAAAAAAAATCGCATCAAAATCAGATGCATATTTTTAAAAATTTAAGCATACTTACATAGGGACAAACGCGGAAAGCGACTGTTTAAACTATGTATACTAAGTATACAGTGTGTCCGGGGAAGTTATAACATAATTTTAAGAGTGTATTCTATGATCATTTTCATCGATGAAAACACCCTATATGGGGGGTCGCACCCTCACCCCCCCCTCAGTATGATGTTTTAAATATTTTTTTTTCAAAAGTCGACCCCGCCTACTTTTAAATTCACAGTTAAAGATCTAAGGCTCACAGAACCTTCATTAAGATCTTGATCGAAGGCTAAGTAGTTAGGCTACCTAAGTTACTAACAAAATAACCAAGTGTTGCTTTTACTTTTTTTTTTAAAGATGATAAACCAAAAAGAAAATTTTTTTAGACGGTGTCGACTTTTGAAAAAAAAAAAGGGGGGGGTGAGGCGGCGACCCCCCATATGGGTTGTTTTCATCGATGAAATTGATCATAAAAATAACTTTCCCGGACACACTGTATATGTATTGATTGAAGGTGGGCATTGATTAATCCATCGAGTGTAGGTAATTGTTGCAGCTACTGCGGTCATCGGCCTTGCGTTTACTGGTCACTGGTCGATATTCAATAGGTGTCTTTACTACTAGCTTAGGGGATGGAGCCTTAGTACAGCTGCTTATGCCCGTACCCGCAATATCCGTTGACTGCTCCGTAGCTCAGTTGGCAGTGATGTGGACTGAGAAGCGTGAGCACCCGGGTCCGATTCCCGTGCGGGGCGAATATTGATATGATGAATATCGGTGTTTGTTTCCGGTCTGGGTGTGATGTTTGTCTCTGTGTGTGTTTCGGACACCCTAGATACAGGTGCTTCCTAGTTAGGGGCTCTGAGTGTGATGTGTTATTATTATTATTATTATCTCGGTTTAAACTGCTGTCACTTTTTGTTTACCTATATGAGAATGAAAGTGACAAATGCTGCAGCTTAAACTACTGACACAGTTTAGTTGGATATTACGGGCTTTAGTCGGACAAACGCCTAAGCAATAAGGCCGCCCATTGCAATCAATGTTTTCATCACTTTATCATTTCATCCCGAAAGACGTCCACAGCTGGACATATTAGGCTGCTAACGACCATCTGTTATTCGAGCTTTTGCCCGGCTCATTGCCTTAATTAAAAAAAAAATTAGATTCCCTAGTTTACTTATTGATTTGACTGGAGGCTGCCCTGCGTTTTCACCCGCGCAGGTTTTTCATAAACCCAAAAATCCCGTTTTTTCCCGTTCCCATGGGAATTTCGGGAATTGATTCCTTAGTGCTCCCCTACACTCCCCAAGGAACCCACGTGCAAAATTTCAGCCCGCTACGCCAAATAGTTTCGGCTCTGCATTGTCTGTCAGTCAGTCAGTAACGGAAGAGTTTTGTACAGTCACGGACTAGGAGGCCGTAACAGATTTGTCTATGGTTCCGTCAGCCCTAGACTGTATTACCAATGAACAAGAGCAATACAGAAAAACCGGAAGTGTTACGCCGATCGTGTCCGCCACAGTACATATTGATTGCAATAAAAGGTCTATCTATCTACATAAGTATTACTTAGGTATTCTTTATTTTGAATCTACGATCGGATTCGAAGCGCCATGGTGGACTTGGTTTAAGCTTGTTTTACCCAAGGACTAAAAAAATGGAAATTTGTCGGCACGGAGTCGAAAATTATTATCAGTGATTCTATTACCCATAGGTGCGCTAGGTAGACCACCTACATTTGATATGCTGTTTTATAGTTTCAAGCCTACAGACGCTATCAATTATTCAGCTTTGTGCCTCGTTCGACGCCCGAAGGTGTAGCCGTGTCGGTCAGCAAACATCCATTTGTTTGTTTATTTTTAATATTTACATTTACCCTTAGTAAAGCTTGGTTTTCGTACATTTATCGTAAGGTTAAGTTGACCTTAACCTTACTATACAATTTCGGGTGAAAGTTTCATAATTTTGATGTTAGAATTTTTGATAGGTTACCTGCTTATTTAGTATTTTTAGTAAAATCTAGCTTGATGCTTGCTGCATTTAAGTTTTTTAATTAAATTTGGTAGAGATCAGTAAACCCCTCTTGCTGCAATATCAATTACTTTCAGCGCTTCCTATTATTGACGGGGATAAGAACATTCTGTACATACTTAAGTACCTATAATAAGTAGGTATACAAAGAGTGAAGGCACCTAATATAAATGGTAAATAAATGGACTGTATAAATAGACAGTCACTTATCGAGTTGAGGAGCCACTCGCTAAATCCAATGAACCAACTTTTATTAATTAGAAAGCGGAAGGAAACAACAGTGTCTCTTTTAATAAAACAAGGTGGGTATCTGTGAATCGCTTCCATAAATCATGGCGTCGCGGAAGTGACTATAAAACCATTTCCGGCCGCGCGCCTGAAGCTTCCGGCGTTCGTGTCAATTGTGGTATACAATTTTAATGTAATTTATTTTTACAACATTTTCAGGTAGTTAGGATTTTTATAATTAGATAAATGTAACATACGATAGTTCTTTTCTCTTTTTACTTTTAAACGTAAAACCTTTTTTTGAAATTAAGTAAGTAAGTACTTATTAAAATACGTTATAGCTAAATTTAAATAATAAATAAACTAAAAGATTTTGTTGAATACATGAGAACACTAATTTGAATGCTATTTGCCATGCATGGGCTATGAGAATTAGTTTAAAAATTTCGGGCGCAAGCAGTCTGTACATATGTTATACTGTGATATTGAATGTGTACATATATTATGCACCAATTTTTTAAAGTAAAATTTAACTTAAATTTAAATTCTGCCTATGATAAGCTCATACTAAAGGTAACTTAAGGATATGGTCTGAACTGAACTGAAATAGATAGATAGATAGATAACATATTTATTTTCACTTATAATACTAATACACACAACATAAAATACACATAAAAAGACAAATAACAATTTTACATATAAAATGTACAGTTCCAAAAGGTGCGAAAAATATTTTTTTTTATTATTATTTAAAGCCTAACGATAACTTTTTGTTCAATCTTTTATTACCTATACTTACCAATATAATAATTATAATTCTATTATAATGTTTGACGTCACTCAACTGCGATACCCTACCTTTACAAAGTTGTAGTTAGGCGTTATCATTGTTTGCAAGGTAGCCTTTCAGGTGGTCGATGGACGGACGTTAACTGTGGCGCCCAACGTGGGGCCGGCCTTTACTGCTCACATAGCTGTCCCCCACCTCGTGCCACCACGACCTTGACTGCCACTGGCATTTTCAGCACAATTATAAATGAAGGTTTTTTTTTATCCACGCGCGGCCGAGCCCCTGAAAGATTATTTGGTCTTGATTGTTCAGCTTTTAATGGAATTGGAATGGGTGACACCGCCCCAGGGAGTCGTCGGCTGAAATAAACCACTTTGGAATATTTGACTTTATTGTTTGTGGTTTTGGATACGAGGATTATTGTTTTAAAGATTTTGGAAAGGCATTTTTTTGGTCTGTTATTTTCTTTATTGCCATGTGACAAACTGAGTGACAGTCTGATGAATGGATTAAAATAGCGGCGGTTTCCTTACTCTTAAATTTAAACTAATTTAATACGTAGTGCTTTATATATGTACTCTCTCAAACGAAGCATAAATGACAAAGTATGATTTGTTGCCCGTACGGTGGAATTTTTTTGGTTTTAAAATTAATAGAATCTATACCAATATTATAAAGAGGAAAGATTTGTTTGTTTGTTTGTAACGAATAGGCTCCGGAAATACTGAACCGATTTGAAAAATTCTTTCACTGGTAGGAAGCTACATTAACCCTGAGTGTCATAGGCTATATTAGATTTTCAAAAAAAATAGGGATCCTTACCGAAACTCAAATAATATAACCCAAGGAGCATTTTTTCCGTTGTTTACATATTTTGACAGATGGTTTGTTGTTGTTTGTTTTTCATCCGGCCATTCTGGGCAGTCCAAAGAATTTAGTCTATAGAGCCAAGTATTTTGTAGTATCTTATATTCTATGGCGTAACGAAGTAAGCCGGGAAAGCTCGTATTAAATATAATTGTAACAATCACAAATGATAGATACATACATCGATTTCTATAATAGTGAGAGCACCATGACCGTGCTTCCCTTTTTTACTACCTAACTTTGGGCTAAAATTTTGGGCACTGTCCCTATAAACCAATAAAGGTATTTTGACGTACAAATAAATATAGGTAAGTCATAGACATAGACAGACATAGACAGATCTTTATTTACGCACACAAAACATACAATATTATGTAACAAACAACTAGGTAAGAAATACAATAAACAAATAACGAAATAAAATTTACAAAATTATTGTAAGTGTTGTGGGCGCAAAATGGCCCCGACTCAGCGTATGTTGCAAGCAATGCAATTGCATTGATGCAACGCTGATGATTCTGCCAGAACCATAGGAGTGCGTGTGTTCTTATATTATACATTAAATATCAAGTAAAAATATTTGAAAGTACTTATACAAAACGAAGGTAAGTAAGTACTTACTTACCTAATTGTACCTATATTTTTTAATAATTGTTTTTAACTTATCTCTTGGAATGTCTCGTGTCCTTATATTTTATTTCTTTAAAAAATCTTAAGGTAAGATGTAAAAGTAAAGTAAGATGATGCCGTGCTTCGGAAGACACGTTAAGCCGTTGGTCCCGGCCGCAGTAGTGGTCGTTATAACCGCGGCGACAAGCTGGCCTTTTGTCACGTTGGTAATAAAGCATAAAATTGGCTAAACGTGGGTCCGGCTCTTGAGCTGGTACCTCTGCCTAACCCTTCGGGGAATAAAAGGCGTGATATTATTATGTTATGTTAAAAAACCTTCATGTAAAACTTATTTTAGAGATCAATATTAACTGTAACAATGTGTCTTGTCATGTCAGTAAAGTTGAAACGTCAAGGTGAGGCCGGAAGTAGCGGCAAAATGGGAGCGCCCACTTCCGCCGCGGGTAGTCGGAAAACAAAATCATTTTATAACTCACTCACTGTCACCTGTTACCATGTTGCTACATTTATCAACTTTGCGGTGTTAGCCTACTCTGCGTTTTCCGAAGCGCGTTTTTCACTCGACAACTTTTCTGCCTAAGTAAACATAAACAATTACAATTAAGTACTTATACTAAAGTTATCATAATTCAAAAAGTGAACTGGGTATTGCAGCTAGTATGTCTCATCATTACCAACGCGATATTAAACTCAAAGGAGGCTCGGGTTTATTTTCCGAAGCAAATACCTACCTACTTAACTGAATTCTCAGACTGAATTACACAGTGCAAAAACGTCAAAAGTCTAAAATTATTTATTCAATATAGGATACAAGATATTACTTATTGAAATTCAATTAGACTATTAATCTAATCGGTATTGATACCTTATTTGGTAAAGTATCTTATTCTGCGAGAGGCGAGGTAGTTCAGGGTGCCCACCAAGCGGCTCAGGCAAACAAATGTTGGCCTTGCCTTACGGCAAGTGCCTGTAACGACGTCGACGTGCGCCCTGCTTTAATAGCGAGAAATGTTTATGTTTCACAAATAATAATAGGTAACGATTCATATTAGAAGCTCATATCTATGTAAACCCAGTAAGGTGCGCCATAACACGTAGAAAATGATAGTAGGTACAATACATACATACTTAGCCCCAAGAAACATACTGCAATTATCGATATCTGTCGTTACAATGTTTGCCTCATCTATACCAATATTATAAAGATTAAAGATTTGTTTGTTTGTTTGTAACGAATAAGCTCCGGAAATACTGAACCGATTTGAAAAAATCTTTCACTGGTAGGAAGCTACATTAACCCCGAGTGTCAAAGGCTATATTAGATTTTCAAAAAAATTTGGGATCCTTACCTAAACTCAAATAATGTAACCCAAGGTGCAATATTTTTTCCGTTGTTTACATATTTTGACAGGTGGTTTGTTGTTGTTGTTTGTTTTTTATTCGGCCATTCTGGGCAGTCAAAAGAGCATAGTCTATAGAGCCAAGTCTTTTGAAGTATCTTAAATTCTATGGCGTAACGAAGTAAGCCGGGAAAGCTCGTTACTAATATTGTACATTTATTATTTATTAAACCTTCCTCTTGAAAAAGTCAAATAAAATAAAACTGCATTAAAATCCGTTGCGTTAGTTAAAAAGATCAAAGCATGCATACAGTACAGACCCACAGACGGCGGGAAGCGAATTTGTTTTTATTTAATTTGTAGTCCTATATACCTAAAATACCGAATTAAAATTAAATTTTTAATCATTTGTTTGCATAAGCTCGCACATCTGGCACTCTAACGGATCACGTAGGTAATAATATCAAAAGCTTCAATAAAAGTTCAATAAAAAACGTCCACTGTTCTTATAACTAGGCGATGTAGGTCGCAGTGCTGTCCCGCCCGCTTTTGCCGGCGCCCGCCTTCGCCGCCGCCCGCCCCACGTCCCTCGCAAGTTTCACAACTTTTACACGACTTTCGATATTTTTAACCGATTTCCCTTAATCACCGTGTGTAAGTGCGTGCTAATACGCTTTTAAGTGCTGTGAGAGTTTTTTTAGTCGTTAAAGTTTTAATGGTTTACTGAATCGGTGGTGGACTGGTAAAAGCTTTGTTTTTCCATTGATTAGTTTTTATATTTGTTGTTCCAGTTATTTTGCTAATGAATATTTAACTATGGTTAAGCTAGAGCGGTCAAACCTAGTTATTTTTATTTTCCAGTTAAACAGGTTCCCTGGACAGAATCGCTTTTAGAGATAAGGTCACTATTTGTCACTCTACTGTTATAAAACTTGTTTAATGTATATTTTGATTAAGTATACGAGAAAGTGTTAATTCGTTCGCCCTGAAGTATTTTTTGTTCCCAAAGAGCTTTCCCGCCCCGCTGCTTTTCTTGGCATATCTGAGTCGTAAATCTCTAAGACCAGCCAATAACTCCCATTCTACTGACAAAACTTCCATACCTAGTAAGTTTCAATGATACCAAACTAAGTAAATATTAATTATTTTGTAAAGCAGAAAGAAACTAAAATTTAAACAATCCTAAACTAATTGAATTGCAAAATAATTTAAAGTTGCATATATCATTTTACTAGTCGATCCGGCGAACTTCGTACCGCCTAACCTGTTATTATCTTGTGCATGTATTATGCTTATAAACCTTCCTCTTGAATCACTCTATCTATTAAAAAAACCGCATCAAAATCAGTTGCGTAGTTTTAAAGATTTAAGCATACGTAGGGACAGACGCGGGAAGCGACTTTATTTTATACTATGTAAGGTATTGATTTAGTCAATATCAAGACTTAGGTATTGATAGAACCTGTATACAGGATACCCCAAACACAAAACCTTTTTTTACATTTAAAAAAAAATTAGGGATGGGCAAAAAAACGAAGTGTGTCGGGTGCAGATAAGATTAAAAAAAAGCGAAATTGTTGGAATTGAAGTGGAAGTTCTGTAGGTAAATGGACCTAAATAAAAACTTAATGAAATAGTTCAGTCTGTAGCCAGCAGGTGGAATAGTCGCCCAAATTATTTCCTTTTATTTTGCAGCTTTCAGAACTTTTCTATTTCGCTGCTTCAGACTTTAAAGTTTAAACAGATTTTTAGAAGCGTTGAAATGGAAAATTATCGTTTGATTTGAAATTAAATGAAGTTAAATTTTTATGTTTTTTGAACTCCTTCCTTGTTTCAGTTTAAATATGTTTTAATGCGTTTGTTTTTTTAATTTAATTAAGTGTAAGTAGGTAAGTATTAGTGTTTTTAATTCCTAGTAATTATAAAGTTCCCATATTTTTATCAGTTATTTTTCTTGCAATATACTTACGATAATATAGGTAGGACGGAAAAGTCTTTCTCCATGACCCTTTTATTTATCTTTCTGTCTTGTGCTAGGTAGTCGCCTTTGTGTTAGGTAAGACCGTGACACGTTTGTACACAGAAAGTAATTCCGATATTTAAGGTGGTAACTCTCGCTATGGCGCGAAAGTATACATATTTCTAAAAGTTTCAATGAATTCGCGTATGTAAAAAACCATTTGCCACATTGTAATACAACGTTTTTAGAAGACAGACCTACTGATTTTTTGCCTAAGGACATAAAGGCCAGAAATCAAGTTAGGTCCTTAGACACAAAATTAGTAGGTCTGTCTTCGAAAAACGTTGTATTACAATGTGAGAAATGGTTTTTTACATACGCGAATTCATTAAAACTTTATTAAAAATGAATACTTACTTTCGCCAGAATAATTAAAAAACGCGAAAAATTTTGAATTTCGCGCCATACCGTGACTTACCGCCATAAATTTAAAAGTTAAATGTGTTCAATCCCCACGCCACAGCATCCACCAGCACCAGTGTCCCGTTTTGGTCGGGTTCCAAGTCGTAAAGAGGCATCGATTTTATTAGCACGACCCATTGGTCGGGGCGTCAAAAGCCCTCTATTAAGAGCCAGTTTACCGCTATGCTAGCGCCATTTTCGAAAAAAAAAAAATCTTCTAAACTAAGGCACTAGACACTAGATAATCTTGCTTAGTAATTTTTGAGCACAGTAAAGTAGTCCTAACTTAAAAGAACAAATTTATACAAACACATTGTAGCTTTCTTTGGTCTTTAATTTAAAAGCTATACAACAGTGCCCTAAAAATACTAGGCTACATTTTCTAGATTCATTACATACTGTGCC
This sequence comes from Euspilapteryx auroguttella, assembly GCA_951802225.1. Taxonomy (NCBI): domain Eukaryota; kingdom Metazoa; phylum Arthropoda; class Insecta; order Lepidoptera; family Gracillariidae; genus Euspilapteryx; species Euspilapteryx auroguttella. Next base: position 13,475,898 of record OX637647.1, read on the forward strand.
ACATTTTTGATATTTGCCTTAGTTTAGAAGATATAAATTTTTTTCGCGAATGGCGCTAGCATTGCGGTAAACAGGCTCTTAAGGCCCAGGCACCTTAAGGCGTTTCAAGTGAGAGACGGTTATTTTGCTGCGGGAAGTCATTCAAACTTTATTAAAAACGAAAATACTTTCGCCAGAATAATAATTAAAAAACTCATATATTTTTTAAATTTCGCGTGCAAAACTCTTTTTTTTTATTTTTTATTTCGCGCTACACCTATTATTATTTTTAAAACTCTATGTTTTCTTACTGCTGGGAAAAGGCGTCCTGCCCAAGGTTCAGTTCGTATCGAAATATAAGGTTTTTCTTTTAATTGGCGATTGAAATTATCAGAAACGCTATTCTTAACCTTTTCTTTCGTAAATAACATTTCAGTGGTTGGTGTTAGCGTTACAATCAACCCCACAATGTATATTTTACGACCACTGTAAAATGTTTTACAGCCCTGTAACTGAAATGTCGTGGTTTTACACCAATCCTTGAAACAAAGACTGAATGCTGGATCAAAGGAAATTAATTTAATCAGTTTAGGTATAGTATATCAATACATAGTATAAAATAAAGTCGCTTCCCGCGTCTGTCCCTATGTATGCTTTAAATCTTTAAAACTACGACACGCATTTTGATGAGGTTTTTTTTTAATAGAGAGAGTGATTCAAGAGTAAGGTTTGTAAGTATAATCATGCACAATATAGTAATAGGTTAGGCAGTACGAAGTTCGCCGGGTCGACTAGTGTAATTATATATATTAAATGTGTGTTTATGACAAATCGGTCCAAATAAAGGGGTGATAATTCACCCCTTTATTTGGACCGCTCGCCACATAACACCGAGTAAAAATTCCCAGACCTAGACCCAAGTTCTATTTAGGGGCTTTGAGTGTAAATCAAGTAATTTAAGTATCTTGCTAGCTGACACGGCGAACTTCGTACCTCCCCGAATTCAGATTTTTTGAGAATATTCTACAGCCTGTCACCTGGGGATAGTATAACTTCCCAACAGTGAAAGATTTTTTTTTAATCGGTGCAGTAGTCTCGGGGCTTAGAGACTTATTATTAAATAAAGAAAGAAAGAAAAGCGTTTATTGCCAAACAGTGACACACAATTAACAACAACACAGACAAACAAAATACAAAAAACAAAAAAAAAACGTAATTTTATGCCATTTATTTTTATTTTTTATTATTGATAAAGATTAATATATAGGTATTAAGTATTGTAATACTAACCTACTTCAGATCCTAATTGGGTGTGTGTTATTACAGCTGCAATAAAAGTTTATAAATTTAATCTTTTATAATACTCACAGACACAGAAAAAAAAGATAAAAAATTTGCAACACCAAAAATTCCGTACAAAATATGCAAACCATGAAAGGGTTGAAACGGAGAATATTCTCATGTCCGTGAAACAGACGGAACCTCGCCGATAGCGTATCGTGGCCCAAATCAGGGGTCCGCGGGCCAGTTGGTTTAATTCCGGAGCTGCAGCAAACTCCGCGGGTAACGGTTTTTAAAAGTAGGAAAATCACATGCAGAAGCAATTCTAAGTATGAATTTGTATTACAGATATCCAGTAAGCTACACTAAAGCAAAAACAAAAAAACTTTAGAAGTGCCACCAGTATAGCAAATTTTGCGTAACTGCCTGCTCAGCAGAGTGTGCCTGGCACTAAGTAAAGTACAGTGGCGGACACGATCGGCGTAACACTTCCGGTTTTTCTGTATTGCAAAATAGCTCTTGTTCTTTGGTAATACAGTCTAGGGCTGACGAAACCATAGACAAATCTGTTACGGCCTCCTAGTCCGTGACTGTACCTACTACTTATAATTAAGTTTAAGATAAATGGTAATGGTGATATAAATGGTGCAAATTTCAAAGCTTATTTCGATATGTGGTGGTTTAGGTACAATATGGCGGTCTAGGACGGCGTAACAGATTGGTATTATGATCTCGAGACTTTATTACCAAAGAACAAGAGCTATTTTGCAATACAGAAAAACTGGAAGTGTTACGCCGTCCTAGCCCGCCACTGTACGTCGCTCTAACGTTGGACAGTGTAATGTTTGAAATGAGCTAAAGATTATTTATTAGACTAGAGGCTGCCCCGCGGTATTTCCCGCGAAGATTTCTCATAAACACCAAAATCCCGTTTTTTCCCGATCCCGTGGGAATTTCGGGAAATCCTTTCTTAGTGCTCACCTACACTCCCTAAGGAACCTGCATGCCAAATTTCAGCTTTGTACGCCCAGTAGTTTTGGCTCTGCGTTGTCTGTCAGTCATTCAGTCAGTCAGTAACGGAAGAGTTTTATATATATTGATAAACAATTATTGTTGAAAAAGTCTATAGTACGATCGAGTGTTTTTAAACATTAATTGTTATCTTCAAATCTATAAATGAATGATCTACTTAAGGCGGTAAGTCACGGTATGGCGCGAAATTCAAATTTTTTCGCGTTTTTTAATTATTCTGGCGAAAGTATTCATTTTTAATAAAGTTTTAATGAATTCGCTTATGTAAAAAACCATTTCCCACATTGTAATACAACGTTTTTCGAAGACAGACCTACTAATTTTGTGTCTAAGGACCTAACTTGATTTTTGGCCTTTATATCCTTAGGCACAAAATCAGTAGGTCTGTCTTCTAAAAACGTTGTATTACAATGTGGAAAATGGTTTTTTACATACGCGAATTCATTTAAACTTTTAAAAATATGTATACTTTCGCCAGAATAAATAAAAAACACGAAAAAATTTGAATTTCGCGCCATAGCGAGAGTTACCACCTTAACTCTAAAATAATCCTGAATATTATAAAACGTTGCACGTGTAAAATCCCCAGTGCCTTCTCCAATTGGCAAAGTTGTGTGACGTCACGGGCGTGATTGCGTGGAATCTGGCGCACCTGTCACACACCGCGCCCGGCCACTCCTATCTTATCATACCATACATGAGGAACCATTAACTCACTTCACTATGCTTGTATAGAATAGTGTTCCGCATACACATACACAACTCTACAATAAAATAGTTAACGCACTGTCAGAACCCATTTCAAGTTAGGATCAGGAACAAAATATGAAAATACTTTTTAAGTTAGTACGGGAGACAATCCACTTTTGTACACAGTTCTTGCCCCCATAATACCTCCCATTACCGCAAAAGGCACGCTTGGCAGGTGTGTAAAAGACCACAGAGAATGGGTCTTCAGATTTTTCAATGAAGAACGCTGCTGCTCGTTGTTCAGGTGTTCCGGTGTCCCCTTCGTCGTCTTTTACGTCCCCTTTACTGGGTTTATAGTTTCTATGCCGCCATAGCAAACTCAATTATAGGCTGGTTGATATCGATATGTAGGTATCAATGACGATTAATCTAGGTGTATGAAATTGCACTGCATTCGATAATGATTCTTATATAAAACACGCCGCAAAGGCAGCATTCTACTTTATGTCATCCTCTGTCTTAATACACAAGTGCCGGTAGATAAGGCGGTAAAGATTACAGATGTTTGCCATACCTAAGGTACTAAATTCAGATGTTATCAGTCTTAACAGATATTCTGCTACGCTAGTGCGTTTTCTTTTTGATATCATATTTCTATTCTTTAAAACTAAATGAAAATAAGTCTCGAGGGAGAAGTTTTAGAGTTGTGTGCTGCTGACGGCAATGTTTGTTAACTTAATTGGCTAGAAGAAAAGTTAATTTCAAGTTCCGCCAGCTTTGTTTTCTAGTTGAAAGTGAACTCGGAAGTGTAGGTGTAGGTTGGTGAAGCTAAAATAATTAAGAATTAAAGGTGCAAACTTTTTTTTGTTTTTTAATTCCGCTGTAAATGTTCGGTGTAGCAAAAACAAATAAATTAGTTCGAGATCCGAGATTTTCCTTGGAGCAAAGTTAAAAATATAAAAGTACTTAAATTATAGGTATAGCATGTAACATTTTACAAAATCAACACTTGTGACCATGTGAATGAATTAAAGAATGAATGATGGGTAAAAAACAAAAGCGGACTCTGAAAAAAATAAAAAATAAAAATGCTGCTATATATAATTTCAAAATTAGACTTTATTGATTGCTAATGACATATGTAACATAAATAAAATAGTGAGCGAGATCATTCACGCTGATATTTTTATTGCACAAAAAACACAAAAACGAGAACATTAATAAGTACAGTAAGTTGACAAAAGGCGACCTTATCGCTTTAAGCAATTTCTTCCTGGTAACCTTTTTTTTTATACAAAAAAAAAGATAAATTTTAACTTTTAAAAAATCTATGAAAATCTGAAAGGCTCATGAAAACTTAACTTTTCTCATCAAAAAGTTTGTTACCTCTCCACTGCCGCCGCACCGTAACCAACAGTAGAATAGAAACAACAGTGCAGTGAACTCTCAAGTTGTTTACTAAGTGTGATAAGTGATAAGGAAAAAGGATAAACTAGCCAATCCCCATCCCAAGTTTGGCCAACCTATCGGTCATACGAACCCTTAAACAAGGAACAAGAAGGAAGAAACCGCATCACTACAAATCTTCGCAAAAAAGGACAGTCCAGTAAGAATGTTCACCAGTGCAAGACGGTGATGAAGAGATGGCGTGGCCCGGCAGCTCCCCGGACTCGGTGGTTCTCCCACTCCGGCCAGTTGGTAGTGGGGACGCGCTGCTTAGCCAGACCACCACTCCTGACTCTTTGCCGCCGCCACCGCCACTCTGTGATAGTAAGTTACTTCGTTTATTTGTACAGTGGCGGTCTAGGACGGCGTAACATTTCCGGTTTTTCTGTATAAGAAAATAGCTCTTTTTCTTTGGTAATAGAGACTAGGGCGCACGAGACCATAGTCAAATCTATAATTTGCCGTCCTAGATCGCCACTTTACAAGCGTGGAGATAATTTTAAGTTTCCATAACCATCCCCTTTTACACGTCAGACTTGGACCTATCTATACCAATATTATAAAGAGGAAAGATTTGTTTGTTTGTTTGTAGCGAATTGGCTCCGGAAATACTGAACCGATTTGAAAAATTATTTCACTGGTAGGAAGCTACACTAACCCCGAGTGTCATAGGCTATATTAGATTTTCAAAAAAATTAGCGATCCTTACCTAAACTTAAATAATGTAACCCAAGGTGCAATATTTTTTCCGTTGTTTACATATTTTGTCAGGTGGTTTGTTGTTGTTGTTTGTTTTTTATTCGGCCATTCTGAGAAGTCAAAAGAACATAGTCTATAGAGCCAAGTCTGTTGTAGTATGATATATTCAATTGCGTAACGAAGTAAGCTGGGACAGCTCGTCTGATAATAAGTCTAAGGAGGAATGCAGCTCGTCATAAATTCCTAACAACGTCCCCTAAGAAACATACCTCAGGTCAAAATCTCAAATTAAAATGAGCTCTGCCGTATATTGACCCCGTCAGCTGATCGCATCGATGCATTAAATTGGCAAGTAGTTTTTTTTTATATTATGCCCTAATACCTATAAAGGGACAGACAGAGAGACGCGACTTTGGATTTTAAATGACTTTAAAGTTTCTATTGATTTGCGCGTTATTATCGACCTATTATTACTATGTATAACTTATATAGTTTCTTAGGCACAGCGCACACTAAGTAGCTGCGCTACGACGAAACCGAGATTTAACAATGAGGCTCTAACTTGGTTGTATAAATAAGTTTAAGAAACACATTAAAAGGTTTAAAACCGCTAAACAAGTTTTCAATTGAAAAAGTAACCTTGCATATCTGAAAATATAACGCTATTGCTCCTCAGCCCTATTCCATACAATTTAGATTTAATTTAAATGGTTATTCTCTCCTATGGCGAGGCGCGGCGAAGATCGGCGCGCCTCGCAATGTGCACTGGGCCATGAACGTTAATTATAGTGAGTTTGATGAATTGGAGTGACATAGTTACAAGCATTATACTTTTATTTACTTGATGTTGTAACTAATAACATAGGTAAGGTTAATACTAGGATTCTATGAATAGGTAGTACCTTTAATAATACCTACTGAAAATACGCTCTGTTTTATTCTCTCAACTTTGCGTCGTATTGGTAGCTATGTATGTAACGCTTTGTTCCAACTTGCTTCGTGCAGGGCCAACTTTAGTCAACACTCCAATTCAATGCATTTCTGTGCAGCAGTGCATATGGTGCACTAAGTTTTTGCAACTCTAGTAGGCTCTGAGGTACCTACTTATTATTAATAGTAAACCATAATAAATTCGCAAATCGTAATCTTGTCAGCGAAGGGAGGGCAAACGATGTCGATAAAACCGGGAACACACGATAGGATAGCAAGCTTTTTTTTGCTAGCTTGTAAACTAGCTTACTACATAGGCTTACTATCTTAGAAATTAAGATAGTTTTGTTTAAACGAAAGCAGAAGTACTAGCTTGTTAGCTTGCTAAGTTCTAGCTTGATATATTATATATCTTGAAAAACTAGCCTCCCGTGTTCCGAGCATTAGTGGGGTCGTTTGTTTTTGCATTAGTGGGGTCGTTTGTTTTTGCATTAGTTACTTAAAAACTGGCTCAAACTTTTCTATTGCTGGCCAAATTTATCTTCCTCTTTTCCATACTTCACTATCTCGAATGGATTACCATACCACCACCAAGCCCAATCAGAAAGATCGGAGACTTACGAAACTGATTAAATTTAATACAAATTGGCACTTCAATATTTTTCACACAAAATCTTAATATATGAACAGACAACGATCCAGACGCTAGGATACCGTACAAGTATCCAAAAAACCGCACACGTCCGTCCGTCTGTACATTTACATAACACACATTTGCCTGTGTTAGTGGTATTAGCTGACATTCACCTTGATTGGCTTCAGTTGCTATTTGCCTTTCCTACAGAATGCCTAGGTAATCTAAGCAAAGATACGCGAGGACCAAGCCCGGATGGGTAGACTGTGAGGTCATGAAGGAAAGGACTTTTTTTAACAAGAACAAAACCTCATTTTTCCTATTTTGGTCACAAGTGTGAACGATGTTGGTCCAGATACTGATAATCATGTACTTAGCGACTTGTATGCTGTTTTATGTGGCTCACGTGATAGAGTGTTTCCTCACAGTGCTGTGATGGGTTATGGTGTCGAGTTCAGGACCCTTGTGGAGACCAGTTTGAGCTGCTTTAGAGTTCTTGGTGAGTTTTCGTTGCATTTCTTTCCGAGACTTACGATGATGCTAACTTATTTATTTTAAAAGAGATCATCCAAGAATGTCGATCTATCAAGAAAGCAGATTCAAAATAATGCAGTAGGTACAGTCAAATCAAATCAAATAATTCCATATTCAATATAGGATACAAGATATCACTTATTGAACGTCAATTAGACTACATCTAATCTAATCGCTATTGATACCTTATTTGGTAAAGTATCCTATACTGTGAGAGGCGAGGTAGTTCAGGGTGCCCACCAATTGGCTCAGGCAAACAAAATGTTTGGATTGCCTTACGACAAAAGTCGCCTGGAGAGGCCCCCAAAGTAAAATTCTAAGTATTTTACGATGTGTGTGCTCAAAGTTCTCAAAGTGCTATGGAATAGTATAGTGGGCGCCCCACGGCTTCACCAGCGCATTTTCCCTTGAAACATAATATTCCTAATTTCCCCGTCGGAATTTCGGGATAAAAAGTAGCCTATGTTTTTTCTCAGGCACTAGACTATCCGTATACCACATTTCATTTAAATGGGTTCAGGAGTTTTGTCGTAAAAGCGAGACAGGCAGACAAACCGAGTTACTTTCGCATTTATAATATTATATATAGTATGGATGTCTCGCATATTTAATGATGTTTTACGATCTAATTATAAAACACTAGAGGCCGCCCCGCGGTTTTTCCCGCGCAGATTTCTCATAAACACTAAATTCCCGTTTTTTCCCGTTCCCGTGGGAATTTTGGGAAATCCCTTCTTAGTGCTCACCTACACTCCCCAAGGAACCCGTGTGCCAATTTTCAGCTTTCTACGCCCAGTAGTTTAGGCTCTGCGTTGTCTGTCAGTCAGTCAGTCAGTCAGTAACGGAAGAGTTTTATATATATTGACTAGAGGCTGCCCCGCGGTATTTCCCGCGCAGATTTCTCATAAACACTAAATTCCCGTTTTTTCCCGTTCCCGTGGGAATTTTGGGAAATCCTTTCTTAGTGCTCACCTACACTCCCCAAGGAACCCGTGTGCCAATTTTCAGCTTTCTACGCCAAGTAGTTTAGGCTCTGCGTTGTCTGTCAGTCAGTCAGTCAGTCAGTAACGGAAGAGTTTTATATATATTGACTAGAGGCTGCCCCGCGGTATTTCCCGCGCAGATTTCTTATAAACACAAAAAACCCGTTTTTTTTCCGTTCCCGTGGGAATTTCGGGAAATCCTTTCTTAGTGCTCACCTACACTCCCTAAGGAACCTACATGCCAAATTTCAGCTTTGTACGCCCAGTAGTTTCGGCTCTGCGTTGTCTGTCAGTCAGTCAGTCAGTCAGTCAGTCAGTCAGTCAGTCAGTCAGTCAGTAACGGAAGAGTTTTATATATATTGATTCAAGTCATGTAAGTATGTAGTAATTATGGACCTTAAGTTCTAACCCTCTTATTCATAAAAAGTTAGAGCATTTTAGTTATTTGACGTATGTCAATTTAGACTGGATGTCACGTATTTACCATACAACAAACCAGAGAAGTAGACCTCCAGTAACTCTACTTAAAATCTACTTTATCTTTATGAATAAGACGGTAAAACTATAATTATAAAACATATTGGGTATTGCTACAATGCTGCAGAACTTGAAATTGCATTAAAAAAAAATGTTTTCAAAGATGAAACTTTACTGAGTACTGGATCTGAAGGATCTGGGGTACTAACAGCCATATTGCAACATTGCTTTTCGTCCTGCAGAGTGTCAAGTCAATACAAAAAAAAAAGAAACACAAAGAGGACAAAAAGCAAAATTGAAAAAGCGGCCATAATAGTAGTACAGGTAGGTAAAATAACATGTACCTACCTACCACAAAAGCCAAAGCGAACGGATGAAAAGCTGTCAGTACTTGTAATCAGCTGTTTCCTAGGCAGTCCGCGAACCTCAGCCAGCTGGTGACGTCATAATGAGATCTAGAGGCATCTTGGCCTTGCCCGCCACTGGATCGATGACACGTGGTCAGCCACGCTCGGATTCTAGCTCTGTAGTGGCTTTGATTTCTAATTTATATTTTATTCATAATGCTGTAGCTATCTATTACGTTTACGATCGATCGATATATCTATCTACGAGCGGTCCCGGCTTACTTCGTTACGTCTTAGAATATAAGATACTACTAAAGACTTGGCTCTATAGACTTCGTTCTTTTGACTGCCCAGAATGGGCGAATAAAAAAACAAACAACAACAACAAACCACCTGTCAAAACATGTAACAACGGAAAAAATATTGCACCTTGGGTTACATTATTTGAGTTTACGTAAGGATCCCTAATTTTTTTGAAAATCTAATATAGCCTATGTCACTCGGCGATAGTGTATCTTCCTACCAGAGAAAGAATTTTTCAAATCGGTTCAGTATTTCCGGAGCCTATTCGTTACAAACAAACAAACAAATCTTTCCTCTTTATAATATTGGTATAGATTTCCATTCATGTTAATTATGTGGGGGTGCTGACATGCAGCAAATGTGGTAGCACTGCTCTGCAAAAATTGTCTAGTTTAGTCAAGCTCCACGAGATCTCTCTATTATTGTAATCTCCCAGTTTGAGCGGTTGTTATTTATGCGTGAACGCGACTTATTTTGCGTGGAAAAATGACTTTTTTAACCGACTTCAAAAAAGGAGGTTATCATACCTGTATGTATGTATGTTTGTCCGCGATTATCTCGCGTTTGGCTGAACCGATTTTGATGCAGTTTTCAACAATGTATTAGTTACATTCAGGAGAAGGTTTAAGTACCTATTTTAACCGACGTTGAAAACGAGGAAGTTCTCAGATTATGTTTGTGTCAGTTTAATGAAGGCGGGTCTCTTTTTGTAAAAACTAAATTATTAAACTAAAATCTGCTAAATTGGCCCAGTTGTTCTTACTAAGTCAAGTTCGTTCGACACAAACGAACGAAAAGGTGTACTCGGTTGGACTTAAATAACTCATCCAATTTACTTCTTAGATGTTTTATTTGATGACTAGCCGACACGGCAAACTTCGTACCTACCGCCTTGCGTTCTAAATTTTTGAGAATATCCTATAGCCTATGACACCCCGGGATAGTGTAGCTTCCCAACAGTGAAAGATTGATTCAAATCGGTTCAGTACTTTCGGACTAATCAATGCAAAAAAATGCGCAAACAATCAAATTTTTCCTCTTAAAAATATCAGTGTTTGGTTTGAAAGAAAAAAAAAACACGTCGAAAATGTTTAGTTTTCTAACTAAACAGACATCAACACGCCGCAGCACAAGGTTCAAGTCAATTAAACCCAGTCGGCTCATTAGACACCGCTTGTTGACGAACACACACCATTTTGGCGCCCGACGTGGGGCTTTTACTTTTTTATATAGAAAAATTTACTCTGTGCCTCTTAGAATAGAGTTGGATTTAGTTTGACTAAAAAGTTTAATTTGAACGTTATAAAATCGAAGCTTCATTTTGTTTGCTCTATAACGAGGTTTAGGGTTTATCTGAATCTATCGTAAGTATAGGTGCACTCGTGTATGTGACTACTTACGGACGTTGTCATAGATAGATAGAATTCTATCGAGATAGTTAGCTGAAACTGTAAGTACAATAATTAAATAAAGCAAAGTAATAAATTAGAGAGTTCTTGCTCGATTAAATACTGCTTCGATCGAATATTTGGCTAAAACGCATTGATTGTCACAAAAACAGTAGGAATTTAAATTAAAAAAAAATGTGGTTGAATTTATATTAAAAAAAATGAACGTAAGTAAGTAAGTAGGTAAGTACTTATTTTATAATTGGAAACCTAAAAGTAGTACTAGTCGTGGCGTCATGGCGTCGTAGGCGTAGGTCGCAGTGATTCAAAAACGACATGTGCATTTTCCCACAACCAATAAGCCACATTAAAGTACCTACTTACCTATTATTAAAACTCCGCGTAAACGGATACTCACCTCATTTTTTTTTTTGCAAAGGGGGAATTTATTAGGTAAGTACCTACTAAAGTTATATTAAGGAACATGTGGATGTATAAATATGTCGATGGATTAATATGTACTTTCATATCAAAAAAATTACATAATTAATTAACAGCTTTCCATTATTTACAGTTAAGTATATTACTTACAAAAAGTACGTACTTGCCCAAGTTATACGGATTTGCGAGAAAGAGATAAGATTAGGGAAGGGTAGTTACCAAAGAACAAGAGCTATTTTGCAATACAGAAAAACTGACAGTGTTACGGCGACCTAGACCGCCACTGTACAACATACAACATACCTAAGTAAAGAAGGGGTCGGAATAGAGAATTTGAATTAAAACTACAAAATGGAACGCACACAAAAACGTAAATTTAAACAATGGCAACACAAAACATAGAGATGGGCGAATGCGAGTGATTCATTCGAATGAAACATTCGAATACCGAACAATCGAATTATTCGATTGTAAAAAGAGTCAATTCGAAATATTCGAATGCAAAATAATCATTCGAATCCATATTTAATTCGAATGATTAGTTTTATTTGAATTGGTTAGGAATGCCATTATTATGTAGGTATTGTATGCATGTGTATGACATAGTTATTCCTGTCACCCTTTTTAAATCAAATAGGATAACCTATGCGAAAATCAGAATTATCTTTATATTTTTTGCGAAAAAGGTACAAATTGCACATTAAGGACATACCAGTAACATTAAAATAGTAGTTATACATTCTTGTATCCTTGAAAATGTAATAAAAATGTATTATATATTTTCATACTGAACATTCATTCGAATTATCGTTTCGAAAATCCCATTCGAATGACGAAATTTCATTCGAATGAAAAAAAATCATTCGAATGACGAAAATGCATTCGATTTCTCTATATTGGAACATTCGAATTATTCGATTGTTGATTTTTTCAACAATCGCCCATCTCTAACAAAACATCAAACGTCAATGTCACATTTACTTCCACTTTCCTTCGCTAGAGGTCGCTTCTTTATCTAGGGATGTGTATACGTTCTGTTTAAAATTTACTTATATCGATAAAATAATGTGAGTATTTGTGTTATTGTAAGCAAGTCAATATTAATTAGATAAGTCTAATTGATTTTCAATAAGCGATATCTTGTATCCTGTATTGAATAAATCATTTTTTACTTTTTTTTACTTTTACTTTACAAGTTGCAGTTTATTTAAAGTCATTTCATACATTGATTTTCTCATAGGTCATGTATTTTGCATACACAAGTATTTTTTTACATACCGCCATAACGATGATTTCGCTGCCGACGACGACCCGTGGTGGCTTTTCACCCGCCTCGCAGTAAAATACAAGACTTAGAGGGTTATAATATAAGCCGCGCAGCTAAAGAAACGATTTGAAAACGGCAGCCGAACGCATGCTTTCTCGCGTATATTAGTATGAGGGAAGGGGTTAAGAAGAGAGACAGACAGCTCATAATATAACGGCCGCCATTTTCGGCTCTACCACAAAAACAGTTAAACCTGGTCTAAATCGCTAGACTAGGTTTAAATCACGAATTCGTCATACAAATTGGCGATTTAGACCGGTCTATCTTTTTTGTGGTAAGGGGGTTTGAGATCGTTTCTTTATCTGCGCAGGTTATACCAATAAAAAATCGTTCTTCGTTTTAATAATTATTGCAGTGGGACAGAAGAGAGTAATATTGAAAAAAAAAATGTGTACTTTTTTACATTTTACTTTTATGTTTAAAAAATACATAAAATTATCATCGAAAATTGAAATTCATAAGACAATGAGAGGTTTTCAATTTGACAGCTCAGAAGAAAAAACAAGTTTCACTAAGCTGCTACTAGATGGCGCTCTGCCAGGAGCAATAGGTCAAGATGAAATGAATGATTCAATAGCTCAAAATGAAACATAAAAATTAAAATTTAACTGAGGCAGTGACAGATTCAGTCAATATTCGATTTCCCATTTCTCTTATATAGCTTTAGACACCGCCATCTACCGGCGTATTATGAAACTTTTTTTCTTCTTTTCTGTCACTTTGAAAACCCCTCATCACACACACACAACACAAACATAGACATGAACATCACTAGTCAACGTCATGTTTGTCGTGGGCGGAGCGTTTTCTTGGGGGTGTGCATCTTTACCATCCAAGTTTTACACGGCCAAGTTTTGTACAGCAGGGTCGTTCGTGTCATTCACTAAAAACTTGGCTGGTAAAAGCCCTGTCGTGCAAAACCTTTACGGCAAAAACTTCCTGTACGTCCGAGAAGTTTTTCACGACACAGTCTTTCGTGTTACCACTAAAAACTTCGACGGTAAAAACTTGTCGTACAAAACCTTCCGGACATAACAAAGACAATTTCTATGCGTATAGACCCTATTTGAAATACATCGTTTTGGTTGGTCGGCACTAAATTTATATTGACCAATCAGGAAGAAGAAATGATTTACACAAATCAGAAATTAATTTTCAATGAGAACAAAAGATTATTGTCAATCAGTCTCAGTCAATCAACCAAACAGAAAGAAGATAAACACTACCGATTTAAGAGAGCCCACTCAAGCAATATTTAAGTGTTATTTAAAAAAGGAGCGAAAATAAGTTTTAGATATTGGCACCGTTGACTATTGTATTTATTAAACGACTTCAAAAAAGGAGGTTATCAGTTTGACCTGTATGTATGTATGTATATTTGTCCGCGATTATCTCGCGTTTGGCTGAACCGATTTTAATGCGGTTTTCAGATATGTATTCGTTACATTTAGGAGAAGGTTTTTGTACCTATTTAAACGACTTCGAAAAAGAGAAGTTCTCAGTTTATGTATGTTTCTCTTTGTAAAAAAGAAATTATTGTTAATTATTTTAACATTTGATGAATAAAATTTAAAAAAATATTATTGTTATGTTGTTTTTAAATTAATGAAACCTGTAATCATTTATACACTACTAATTTGTGCCAGCGGGACATTTCCATACAATACATAGAAATATGTATACATTACTAAGGAACGTTTCTAGCGTAGCGAATATCACGGCCGGATAAATGATCACTGGATGCAATTATTTTGCTATTTCTGTATGGAATAAAAACTTCACTGTACGTTTATAATTATTCGTTTCGTTTTCGTGTAGTATTTAATTTCAGTTTACCATTTTGAACTAAATAAAACAATTAAATTATGCTTGCATAAAAGAATAAGAGAAAAGGAATGAGAAGAAGAATAGAAAAATATAACTTAAAATATTGAAAATTAAAAAAAAAAACAAAAAATTAAAGGAAAACGACACAGTTTCTCATCTGAAAGCCTCATGTTCGCGACAACTACGGCTTACCTATATACCGGTTGTTCTGACAAGGTGGTAATAAATCAAAGGAGGGCTTTAGCTCACCATAACTAACAACTTTCCCAAAGCAACATAAGTCGAAATCTCAAAAAAAAATACCAGCTGTTCCATACATTGATCAGCTGGCGGGGTCAATGTACGGGACAGCTGATTTTTGTTTTGAGATATCGATCCATGTTGCTTTGGGAAAGTTGTTAAGTATGGTGAGCTGAATCCTTCCTTTGATTTATAACCGCTTTGTCAGAAACACCCGGTATATTGTAAATCAATTATTACATAGTATAAAATAAAGTCTCTTCCCGCGTCTGTCCCTATGTATGCTTATATCCTTAAAACTATGCAACGGATTTTGATGAGGTTTTTTTTATTAGAAAGAGGAATTCAAGAGGAAGGTTTATAAGTTTATTACATGCACAAGCTAGTAATAGGTTAGGCGGTACGAAGTTGGCCATGTCGACTAGTAGATTATAACTTTAGCCTTCAAAAGTATAAATATAGAGCATTAAATAGATAAGTAAGATAGTTTATAAAATGGTGGTTATTAAAAAAAAAAGGTTCAAGGTAACGGGTTGGTTGGTAAAGGTTTTGGAAATACTAGAAGGTACATAAACCTTATAGGAAACCTATGTAATAGATACTTAAATGCTTAAAATAATAATATAATAAACGAGCTTTCCCGGCTTACTTCGTTACGCCATAGAATATAAGAGACTACAAAAGACTTGGCTCTATAGACTATGTTCTTTTGACTGCTCAGAATGGCTGAATAAAAAACAAAAAATAACAACAAACCACCTGTCAAAATAAAATATGTAAACAACGGAAAAAATATTACACCTTGGGTTATATTATTTAAGTTTAGGTAAGGATCCTTATTTTTTTTGAAAATATAATATAGCCTATGACACTCGCGGTTAATGTAGCTTCCTACCAGTGAAAGAATTTTTCAAATCGGTTCAGTATTTCCGGAGCCTATTCGTTACAAACAAACAAACAAACAAATCTTTCCTCTTTATAATATTGGTATATTCGTTACAAACAAACAAACAAACAAACAAATCTTTCCTCTTTATAATATTGGTATAGATTGAATATTTAGATTTTGGAAATAAGATAGTTAGAATCAGTCTAAATAACAACAGAATGAAAGATGGCCACCTGAATCGCGTGGGTGGGATGACATACCTGTCTCTATACAGTATTCGGGCTGATCTGTCCGTTATCTGTGGCAAACCAAGTTAAGTCTTATGTAAATAATATAGTAAAATAATAATAGCAAAAACGGTGGGTCTATATCCAGCGGGAACATAATGTATTTTGTAAATATTTTTTATACTAAAACTAGAGGCTGCCCCGCGGTATCACCCGCGCAGGCTTCTCATAAACACATAAATTCTGTTTTTTTTTCCGTTCCCATGGGAATTTTGGGAAATTATTTCTTAGTACTGCCATACACTATCCGAGAAACCCACGTGCAAAATTTCAGCCCGCTACGCCCAGTAGTTTCGGCTCTACGTTGTATGTCAGTCAGTCAGTAACCGAAGAGTTTTATATATATTGATTGATGTACCTATAATTTGTTCTAAATAAATAATAAAGATATCATTTGTTCAATGTTATTTGCTGAAATATTTGTAGTTTATAGAAACCTATAGGCAGCGGGAAACTTTTTTATCCGAATACGAATCTTTTTAAAACCTAGTTTAATAATTAGTGCTATACAAGCTATACACACAATTTACAAAACAAATACAAAATCCATTTAAATATTAACCTATTAACGTAAGCTTTGTTAGTTTGAAAAATCTGTTCCCAGAGGGAATTAATTTTATTTTAATACGAATCGTTTTGAAAACTATCTAAATATAAATTAAATTATTATTATTATTATTATTTGTAGCCTGTAGTGTCCCACTGCTGGGCAAAGGCCTCTTTCCCCTTTCTCCACTTTTCCCGATCCTGGGCACATTCCCACCAGGTCTTGGTGTGGGCTCCCAGCTCATCGCTCCACCGCTTCCTCGGTCGACCACGCAGCCTCTTGCCATCCCTTGGGAACCATTCGGTGGTCCGTTTGGCCCAACGATCCGGATGCATGCGGGCTACGTGGCCGGCCCAGTCCCACTTGAGCTCTGCCGCCTTCTGAGCTACGTCCAGAATTTGAGTCCTGGAGCGCAGTTCGGTGTTTCGGACTCTGTCCACTAATCGAACGCCTAGGATGCTGCGCTCCATGTTTCTCTGGCAAACCTCGAGTCTGGCCTTTTGGATGTCCGTCAAAGACCAAGTCTGAGCTCCGTAGGTAAGGATGGGGAGAATACACATGTCCATGAGTTTGCGTTTGAGACTCAGAGGAAGGTCTCCCTTCATGAGCTCTTTCATTGACCAATAGCTCCTCCAGGCATTTTCGACGCGTCTTTCGACTTCTTTTTCCTGTCGAGCCTGGAAGGAGACTATTTGGCCAAGATAGATGTATTCCTGGACATATGCAATCCTCGCGCCATCCACGTCTACTGTATGCTCATTGCTATTTGTCATGACTTTGGTCTTTGACATATTCATCCTCAGTCCAACCTCGAGGCTCGCCTGGCTGAGCTGTTCTAGCATAGACTGTAGCTCGGAAGCGGAATTTGAAAACAGGACAATGTCGTCGGCAAAGCGGAGGTTCGTAAGCCTCGATTTACCGACGACAATGCCTCTGTCCTCCCATTCCAGAGCCAGCTTTTGGAACACTTCCTCCAACGTTGCTGTAAATAATTTGGGAGAAAGGGGATCACCCTGCTTCACGCCCCTTCCTATTTGAAAAGATAGTCCTGATGACTGCAATTTTATAGCGGCGGTACTATTGCTATATATAATTTTTAAAAGGTTTATGTAAAATTCGTGAATGTTTTGGTGTCTGAGTGCTGTAAAAATTGAATTATGCGTTAAACTGTCAAATGCCTTGGAATAATCAACAAAAGCTATGTACAATGGGAGATGGTATTCCTGATATTTTTCTATGACTTGATTAAGGGCGTGAAGGTGGTCGGTGGTTGACATTCCTGGGCGAAACCCGGCCTGCTCAGGGGGCTGCGCTTGATCGAGAAGAGCAGATATGCGACGCTCGATCACCTTAATAAATGCCTTATACAGGTGGGATGTTAGGCTGATTGGTCTGTAATTGTCGATATCTGCTCTCTCACCTTTTTTATGTAATAACACAATTTCTGAGTGGCACATGTTTTCGGGGAATCGCCCTGTGTGCATAATTGAGTTGAATAGATTTGTGATGTGCGTTAGAAGAATAGGCTCTCCCAGTTTCAAAGCTTCTGTTGAGATGCCGTCGTGACCTGGGCTCTTGTTAAACTTCATAAAACGAAGTGCGCAATGCACTTCGTGGCCGGTAATAGGTGGAATGTCATCGGGGCAACAGAAGTCTGAAACTGGTTGAACCCCAGAATGTTGATTATTGCTGGGTGGCGGTGAGTATAATTCCTTGTAAAACTCCGTGCATATTGTCATTATCTTTTCTCTGTCTCTTTGTTTGGTTCCACCCTTGTCTTTAAGTTGTGTTATCCATGATTTATTATTGCAATTTATTCCTTTTCTAGCTATTTTCAGTGATCGGTTTTTTACTAAGGCTGTCTCTACTAATTTCGTGTTAAACTGTCGTATATCTCGTCTGATTTGTCTTTTAACTTTCCTGTCTAAAATGCGATATGCTTCAGTATTTTTATCATTTCTATGTTTCTGCCTTTCTTCTATTAGCCGTACAGAGTTGGATGTGAGTTTCTTTAATTTATTTGAAGTTGTTTTAATTTTTTGGCTTGCGACTTTAATACAGTGCTGAATATTTAAATAACAATTTTGTACATCTTCTGTGTCAGTGTCTTGCAGAATTTTAAAACTATTTTCTAACTCTATTTTAAATTGATCTTTGTTTGCTATGAGGATATCTTTTGACAACTTTTTAATTCTGGATTTAATTTGTTTCTCTCTATAAATTTTCATATTGAATGCTAATTTAACACGTAGGGGTCGGTGGTCAGAGCTAAATTTAATATTGTTAATTACATTTATATCTTTGACGATGGTCTTATCAGAAGTGAGTGCATACTCTATCTCGTTTCTTACACGGCTATTTGGCGAAATCCAGGTCCACCTTCTTTGAGGCCTCTTCTCAAAGAAGGTGTTGCTGATTGCAAGGTTCTGACCGAAAGCGAAATTAATGAGGCGCGTACCTCGTGGATTTCGGACTCCGAGGCCATGCGGTCCTTGTATGTGACAGTTGTCGCTGTCAAGCCGTGGTCCCACTTTTGCATTAAAGTCGCCAATTACCATTGTCCAATTCTCTCTGGTGTCATCGCAAGCTTCATTCAGTAAATCGTAAAAACACTCAACTTCTTCGTCAGAATGGGATGACGTAGGAGCATACGTCTGAATGATATTTAACACCTTTCCTTTTGCAATTCGGAATTTAAGAACGGCTATCCGGTCGGAGTAGGCTTTGAACTCTACAATGTTGTGAATCCATCGTTTAGCAACAAGAAAGCCCACTCCGTACTGCCCGCCTGCATTTCCCGTATAAAAGAAGATGCTTTTATCTCGCTCTAACGCTTCTTCGCCATCTCTTCTCACTTCGGATAGGCCAACAACATCCCATAGTATGTTTTCCAACGCATTTTCAAGCTCCACAAGCCTTTCCTCTGTACTTAAAGTTCTTACATTATAAGTAATTACGTTAATCTTGTTATCAGAGTCCATGTTCATAGCTGTAGTCGTTTGACGGTAGGATATAGCCCGGGGATTCTTAGCACCCCCTGCTCCAGAGCTACCTGGCACACCGTCGTAGCCAGGGCTACTGGAGCTGCCGGGGACTGGGGGCCTGGGCCTTGGGTTGAGGAGATTCATTATGAGGGGAAAGGTTTGGACGTTTAACCTACCACGCTCGTCCAGTGCGGGTTGGCAGGCAAGCAGTAAACCTTCTAGCTAGGCCTGTGGGCGCCGCCATTGATGTACGAGACATTCATCCGCCGCCGCCCTACGTTAACATCCTGCTCTGATGTCAACGATGCAGTTGCCGCATTTGTTATCCAATTTGCGCCTAACGGTATCTGCATTCCGGGTTTGATTTCGGAGTTTTCCTTCTCCTAGATAGGTTGCAGACCAACGCTAAGGATGCCTATTCCACCCAATAAATTAAATTAGTGCTTTGCAAATTATGCACTTGACTACGTACAGTGGCGGACTAGGAGACCGTAACAGATTTGTCTATGGTTTCGTCAGCCCTAGATTGTATTACCAAAGAACAAGAGCTATTTTGCAATACAGAAAAACCGGAAGTGTTACGCCGACCGTGTCCGCCACTGTACATTACTATGAAATTTAAATATTAAGGTGTCAGTGGTGCCAAAACAGCGATACTAAAAAAAAATTCGCTTCCTCGGATATAAAAAACATATCCCACCCTAACTATCTCTTATAACGGTTAGTGCTTATCTTCTCTGTGAACAAAATGTAAACAAACAAACAATGTCTGATTCTCAGACTCTGAAGGGAACGCAGAACAACGTTGGAAACCAAGAAAAATGTATTTCTTTTATTCTCTTCCCAACCACCTGAACACAATTAGTAGGTACTGCCCTGGATCGTTCAAGCAGTTACCTCTCTTCTCTGAGAAAAAAAGATCGATCCATCGCGAGCTGAAAGCCACAGAACATATATACTCTGCCGAGCTGAAAGCGCGCCGTGAAGATGGATACGGGTTTTGATCTCTTTACGAGTCAAGGTAATACCTAACTAATGTTTCGTTAATTAGTATGGAATGCCAATATTTTCGCAAGCTTTAATTGCTCATAGATAGTGACTTCATTTCTACAATAATAACGAAGTAAAGAACGCCCAAACGCAAACTAACATCACATTTGTACAGTTTAACTAGTTGTTTTAATCTGATCTACAAGTAATTTTTTACTATTTTCAGTTTCCTGTACGATGATGTTCTCCAACTTTTAAGGTGATGGTTATCAGTCAAACATTGAAGAATTTGATGAAGAGGATGAGGAAATGCATCCTTAGTTTCTTGGAAAACATGTAGTGAAAAACATTCCACTGAATAAGATCCACTGACTCTAGAGGATTTTTCATACCAGCCTTGTATGATTTTGGTTTTACCAGATACATTAATCTCCAAGCTAGATATGTATTGATTGTGAAGTAGGGTATGTTCCTAATATTTTCTATTGTTTATGACAACGAAAGAATATCTGATTGTATTTTGTTGCTAGATGTAACATTTTATAGAATTCAAATGTTCTTATTCTGTCCATAACATCTGTTTTTTGCATATAAAAAATTATAATATTTGGCATTACAGTGATGTTGTTTGTAATTGACTGTCATTTTCAGGATTATTGTTTTAATGTTGGTTCTGAAACCACGTGTTTTGTAAGCGGGCTTTAAAACAATAATTGAATAAACTTATAATAACCGTACAACGTTGCCCGGCTTTATGCCCACCCTTTTAATCTAATTTGTGAACTTGACATTGGCAAAATACTCCACTGAAGTGGAGTCAAGTCCATTACATTAAAATAATAATAATAAATGTCATTTTCAGCTCAGTTAGAAGTGATTTGAACTGAGACGTGGAAACACTGGGTTCGATCCCCGCAGGGCAAACATTGTTATGATGAAATAGATTTTAGTTTCCCGGTCTAGGTCGCTGTACCAGGGTGTTCTAAAACTCGTAAGTACCTGCCTACAATAAAATTGTTTATTTTGTTCTTTTCTATCATTCTAAATTTTAGTATCGTTTCCACATAATTCTATTCAAACAGCAAATAATGGCATAAAATAGGTAAGTAATAAGTACGATAGACAGATTCTTTCCTAGCTCATAATGTATCATTGATTCAGTGAAAAGTACTTATTGTAAAGTATATGGGGCGGACGAACCATATCTTCTGAAACACGGAACTGATGATTCGCAACAAGCCTTAAAGATTCTAGCATTCCTCAGGGGATCAAACTCACACCACGGGATTAGGTCATTATGACAAACATAAACTTATTTTACAAACATAATAATGGCTTTAAAAGTACAGTAACCATTAACAATAATAAACAAAAATCTTAATTATTCATATTAATTTCAGGTTTGCCAAACCCGGAGAGACAACCAGACAGATTCCGCACATGGTTGTATAGTATTTTTAACCGACTTCAAAAAAGGAGGTTATTAGTTGGACCTGTATGTATGTATGTTTGTCCGCGATTATCTCGCGTTTGGCTGAACCGATTTTGATGCGGTTTTCGGATAAGTATTTGTTACATTCAGGAGAAGGTTTTAGTACCTATTTGAACCGACTTCGACAAAGAGGAAGTGCTCAGTTGATGTATGTGTCAGTGTATATTAAAGGCGGGTTCCATTTTTGTAAAAAATAAATTATATTGGTGATATTTTGGCACTAGACAACTAAAAAATATTCAAATACAGAAAAGTTTGCCATTCTCACTTTGAATCGCAATACAAAAAACCTCAAGCAAACATGAAAACATGGTGTAGGCACACGAATAGAATTTTAAAAGGTAAACGCTGTGATTATATAAATGATTTTCAAAAAATTGCAAATGATTATTATACCAAAAGAAGAAAATAATAAATATTGTTAATTAAATATAGAATTTTCATTTTAAATTAAGTTTGAGTTACATTTATTGAAATTATTGTAAGATAATAAGCATGCAAACATCTAATGTTGAGATTAATCTGTAAAGCGAGATAGTAGTAAAATGTAAACTTGGCTGTCAGCTTGTGCAATTAATCTCAACCTAAAAAGGATGTCTACTTGAAAAAAATACCTACATAGGTACCAACTAGCTAGGTGCGGTAGGTACCTATCTAAAGGATATAATATGTTGTATGACGTGGTTTGGAGAATTACCCCTTGGGGCGCTGACGTCTAAAATGCAGACTCGCATAATCTATTTGTATGTATTCAATATTATCATTAAGGGTAGGGATCCAAATAAGTTCTAAAATAATTTTCTCTACATATTTTTATTTATTTATATTATTTACAAGTTGTTTTTTCTAATTTATTTAATGTAATTTTATTTATTAAGTCCTGTCACCTACCAGTAATTTTTCTGAAGATCCATTCACAACATAAAACACAAAGTGCCACATCATCACTGCACTATAATGAAGGTGGAGGACATACAGAAATCAATGAATGAGTTGAGTTCCATGTGCAGCAGTTCTCTTCACCTCTTCCAGAGCAAGTTGCAGCAGGCGCCAGCAAGCCCAAATACATCTTTAGTTGCCACAGAGTTTACCGTATTCCGCACCTTTGTTCTCTCTGCAATATCGACACTGCAAAGGCAAATTGATTTGCTTGTTCGACAGCAGGATCAGCAGGAGACCCAGCGACGACACAAGATTCTGCTCATACATGGCGTGCCTGAAGAGAAGGATGAGGACCCTTTAGCTGTGCTGACAACCATTCTCGAAGGCAAGTTGCAGTTGCTCGTTGCGGCTGGAGATTTGAAGCGGTGTCACAGGCTTGGAGGTACGTCAAAAAGCCGGCCCCTGGTAGTAAAATTTTCCAGCACGACGTCTTCATGGCGGCTAGGCAGCGACATGGCGTAAAGAACGCCTGGACACGCAACGGCGTAGTGTTCATATTAGCACCGGACGGCTCTCGCCATAGCGTAGTCAATCTGGCTGAACTCGACGCGATTCCAGCTCCAGCTGCCCCAGCGGCGGATGATACTGCTGCTGCTCCATCGACAACTGCAAAGACCCAAGCCACTAAGCAGGGCGTGAAGGTGAAGTCGCAGAGACCTCGGCAAAAACGGCCTACGTAATTTTTCAATTGTTTTTGCAACTGTGTTCTTAGATACCTAATGTATTTTCATATTTCATTAATTATTTGCCTCCCGTCTTTTTTCTTGTTTTCGTTTTTTCGTTACGTTTGTTTGATTGATTGGAAGTTAGGTTTCATGTTTCATGGTTTCACCACGTTTCACTGAACTGCTCAGTCACAGTTCAATCCCGAGGTTCAATCAATCAATCGAATATTACCGTTTCGTTCCACTTCCACTCTGAGGTTCCACTGTTCCACTCTATGCATTTTCTCATGATTTTCTCTAAGGCAAATTTTTTAAAACCTAAAACCTCAGAATAATAATAATACAAGAACAAGTCAATTACTCAGTGCGCAGCGTAGACAGATGAGCTAGCTAGGGATATAAAGGAGCGATTACATTTCTCCTGAATCAGTATCTGAATTAGCAACCTAATTAGCTTCCTTTTTAGGAAACTATTTAGGCAGCGTAGTTTGCTATCACACCTTTTCTTAGTCAGTCGCGATCGAAGCACAGTGTTGGCACCTTAGTGGATTTTCCACTAAATCTGGTGGTTTGGTTGGATTGGAACCCCCATTTAGTGGCAATTTTTTTTTTCATTTATTGGCTAGTGGTTTTTAAAGCGGATTATGAGAATTATCTTAAAATAAAATAAAAACTACTATTTAGCTATATTTTTACTTTCAAAATAAAAACCTTTATATTTTTTAATTTTTTTCGAGGGGGTTAATTTTCATTAAATCAATATATATAAAACTCTTCCGTTACTGACTGACTGACAGACAAGGCAGAGCCGAAACTACTGGGCGTAGAAAGCTGAAAATTGGCACGTGGGTTTCTTAAGGAGTGTAGGTGAGCACTAAGAAGGGATTTCCCAAAATTCCCACGGGAATGGGAAAAAACGGGATTATTGTGTTTATGAGAAATCTGCGCGGGAAAAACCGCGGGGCAGCCTCTAGTGTTTTATAATCTTAGTGAGAATTTTAGCGGTTTTTAGAGAGGGACATCTTATTGTAAGTGGTGTTCTGGTGGTTTGAGGAGTGATGGGTTACTCAGTAATTTAAAATGAGGATTGAGGAAATGAGGTCCTCATTTTGAGGTGAGGCATTTCAACCCAAAAACAGGCCCAAACCTTCCCGCAGTGGGACTAATCTTACAAGTATTAATAGACATAATAATAATAATTTTATTTACTACAAAACACAGTTTTCTGATCTTAATTATAAATTACAAATTGATATTTTGCAGGTAGATTTAGATATATATGCAAAGGTTATGTTTAAATAGAAAAGAGAATAATTTTTAATTAGTTTTAGTTTAAATTGTGATTGCAATACCTATGTTACCCAATACCTACATAATTGAAATTAAAAATAATTTTGAATTCATGGGCTAAGTAGCACTCTGCCTGTCGTGGTACTTGCTTGAGCGTACTGTGCCTATTTATAAATTTGCCTATATTGACTCATTGTAAAATGACATAGGATTTTTCTAAATACGAAACATACTAATTTATGGATAGAGTTCCTGCGCTCGTCAACACCTTAAAACATCTTACCACAACGGGTTTTGTTAATTGAAATGCTTAAACCCTTGCCATAAGCCCAGATTTCCCGTCAGTTTACCTTTATTTTCAAGGTTTGTTTATTTGTTATGCTCTCGAATCACAATACACTTCTACGACACACACAAGGAACTTCCATCATTCAAATCCTCAAGATTTTGGATTATTTTTCATTTTGGAATAGTGAGACGCCTCACTCCTCACGAGCCGTTTTACGAGTTTTATACGAGGTACACAGGTGTCCTCACTCACATCACTGTAACGAGCCCCCTCAAATGAGGGAGTAACTCATCACTTGAGGAACCTTATCTGGCGGATTGCTATTTCATCCGTTGGCAACACTGGAGCTAGGACGTCTTTGTTCTAAGTCGGTGGCTAAATCGGAAGCTAGCTCCCTAAATGCAATTACACTGTCCTGAATCAGGACTGACTGAATTCAGAGACTGATTTAGGAAAGGTGTAATAGCCCCTTAACTATCAACTACTTACGTGCCAATCAACGAGATGTCGATAAGTTTTTTGCATTGGGTGCATAAGTATTACTTACCGGTTTTTTTTGCATCTAATACTTTACGCAGAAGAAATCTTGCGGGGAAGCTAGTTGATTTATACAATAAAAATAAAAAACGTTTTGTTTAAGTAATTTTTTTATTAACAATTAAAGTTTTAATAAATGTTTTTATATTTAAATTGCATTGCAATGTATGTATGAATGATTGTTCGGATGAAATCTTACAACTTACTCAATTTTGAAGCAGATATCTTTGTTCGCGCCTTACGTGCGCGACCAATGCGTACTTTCAAGCAATATTTGCATAGAAAACTAATCAGGCGCTTAGCTCATTTTATGTCATACGAGCTGTCCCGGCTTACTTCGTTACGCCATAGAATATAACATACTACAAAAGACTTGGCTCTACAGACTATGTTCTTTTGACTGCCCAGAATGGCCGAATAAAAAAACAAACAACAAGAACAAACCACCTGTCAAAATATGTATACAACGGAAAAAATATTGCACCTTGGATTACATTATTTGAGTTTAGGTAAGGATCCCTAATTTTTTTGAAAGTCTTATATAGCCTATGACACTCGGGGTTAGTGTAGCTACCTACCAGTGAAAGAATTTTTGAAATCGGTTCAGTATTTCCGGAGCCTATTCGTTACAAACAAACAAACAAACAAACAGATCTTTCCTTTTTATAATATGGGTATAGACTACGCGCCGTCAAAGCAAGACAGGTCGCCCATCTTCAACTTGCGAACCCCTCTTCCTCGCGACACACCCTATCGAGACGAACGCCTTCTGCGTTCTTAAATTAATTTAATTATAATAAAATACTTAAACCTAAAGTGAAACTTAAACTATTGTATAATAAATAACTTAGAAAGTGATCTATAGTGTCTTGATATACGGGGCGGGAAGGAGCAAATCACTTAAATAAGCAAAAAGGAACCATCAAATCACTAATTTCGTCTGAGGACGAAACAATCTTTAAGGTGGTAACTCTCGGTATGGCGCGAAATTTTTTTTTTTAACTTTATTAAATTTACTAGCTTTCCCGGCTTACTTCGTTACGCCATTGAATATAAGATACTACAAAAGACTTGGCTCTAAAGACTATGTTCTTTTTAATGGCCAGAATGGCCGAATAAAAAACAAACAACAACAACAAACCACATGTCAAAATATGTAAACAACGGAAAAAATATTGCACCTCGGGTTACATTTTTTGAGTTTAGGTAAGGATCCCTAATTTTTTTGAAAATCTAATATAGCCTATGACACTCGGGGTTAATGTAGCTTCCTACCAGTGAAAGAATTTTTCAAATCGGTTCAGTATTTCCGGAGCCTATTCGTTACAAACAAACAAACAAATCTTTCCTCTTTATAATATTGGTATAGATAATTACTACACATCCCACTAACCAAAATAAAAAAATTTATACTGTAAATTTTTAACAGCGGCCCGCTAACTAAAATTTATTATTTGCAACAATACAGGCTATGCTTGTGTGTAAGCTATTGTTTAGGTTAGTTAGAATTATTAATTAAAAATAAAAAAAATTAATTTTTTTATAAATATAATTATTTTACCACAAAATGAGTCCAAAAACCTAAATTTTATAATTTTATTTAACACTTTTATGAAGTTGACCTGTATGAAACATTTTCTTCCTTTACTTTATCATAATATAAGCCCACTGCTGGGCGAATGCCTTTCCAAGTATTTTCCAGTTCGCTCCAGCGGCTGCCAGTCTCATCTATGTTTCCTCAGCAACGGTCATTATATCGTAGGTCCATTTGGCTGGTGGTCTGCCTGCACGTCTTTTCCATCTCTTGTTCTCCATTTGAGGATGGCTTGGTCAGTGGGTCGTTTTGGCTTTGCTCCTTATGAATTGGAAAAAAATTAACCATCTTCCAAGGGTCGTAGCGAAGCGTCATGAAAAGTGGCAGCAGTGTGTATTTCTGATGACAATACAATAATATTGTACTGTAGAACTGATCTGATGATGGAGCCGGAGGGTTTAAACTGGAACTTTATGAAACATCGGTACCTATCGAAGCTGTGTGTGAAGCTGTTAAAAAAGTCTTGTAATGAACTTTGACCACAATTAGGGCTTCAAGGTCTGATGAAGAAGCCGAAAGATAAGCACTGGCATTCCATCACATTATGTAAAGCGTGTTTTTTTCTTGAATTCTTGATTTAATAGGTCCCAATACTTTGAAATCAAAACAAACGTTTCTAACCTATAAGGTAGCGATAAGTACTTCAATGTGCCATCCCTTTTCGATGTACGAAATAATACAACATACTATCCCGGCTTACTTCGTTACGCCATATAATATAAGATACTACAAAAGACTTGGCTCTATAGACTATGTTCTTTTGCCTGCCCAGAATGGGCTTGATAAAAAAACAAACAACAACAACAAACCACCTGTCAAAATATGTAAACAACGGTAAAAATATTGCACCTTGGGTTACATTATTTGAGTTTAGGTAAGGATCCCTAATTTTTTTGAAAATCTAATATAGCCTATGACACTCGGGGTTAATGTAGCTTCCTACCAGTGAAATAATTTTTCAAATCGGTTCAGTATTTCCGGAGCCTATTCGTTACAAACAAACAAACAAACAAACAAATCTTTCCTCTTTATAATATTGGTATAGATTACTTTTGCCAGAATAATTAAAAAATACGAAAAAAAATAAATTTCGCACCATACCGAGAGTTACCACCTTAAGCTATTGAGATGAAATTTTGTTAAAAATTTTGTTTATTGTTGATGAAAGATTTTTCTTCGCCAGTACCTACTGATAGTTTAGCTCTCTCTTCTTCCGCATAGGTATGTAAAAAAGTTAAAAAGAATTCGCGTTTGTAAAAAACCAAGCTCCTACATTTTAATATATTATCGTTTTTGAAAGACAGAGTTACCGATTTAACCGAAATTCCGAAACGCTACCGCGTATGCGCCCGCTAAATCTGTGGCAATCGTAGTTTGCGGCGCCTACAAGACAGGTTTACACCTAGTGTAAGGTCGCTGGTAACTAATTTATACGCTCACTGTTAAAACGTTAAAACTACCCCACTTTAATTTCTAAAGTTTATTTTTAAGTCGTACGTAAAAATTTTTGTATGTAGGTAATAATTATATTTTAGCAGTGTTTAAAAGCATTATTTGGTTAACGAAATAAACATTTTTCATTTTTTTTTTTTTTTCACTTTAATTTTTAAGCAAAATAAGGAGCGGTTTCGGTTTTTCATACAAACTTTAACACGCTGTATAATGGCTTACAGGACTAATTAACGCAGTTTTGATATCATATTTCATGTTGTTATATAAAAAGGTCCTTATTTCGGAAATTACAAGTCTCTAGTGTAATTAGTTTAGATTTAAGCAAAAATCATATTTCACCCTGTATAAGAACTAAGGGGCAAAATATAAAAAAAACTAAAACCATTTATGATGTTTGTAATACAATGACAATATACAGTGTGAATTTTAACTCTCTAAACCCAGCAGTTTAGGAGTTTCATTCAAACTGTTACACCCTGTATACGGCGTCCCGGTTAAGTTATCCCAAAATCCCGTCTTAGTGGGTGCCTACGTCACGTAAGGAAGCTACTGTCCAAATTTTATCTTTCTATTTTCAGCTGTTTCGGCTGGGCGATGATGAGTGACTTGAGTGAGTGAGTAGATCAGTGGTATTTTGATTGTATATACAGTGTGTCCGGGGGAAGTTATAACATAATTTTAAGGGTGTATTCTATGATCAATTTCATCGATGAAAACACCCCATATGGGGGGTCGAGGTCTCACCCCCCCCCCTGAGTATGATGTTTTTTGTTTTTTTTTTTGCAAAAGTCGACCCCTACTTTTAAATTCACAGTTAAAGATCTAAGTTTAAATCACTCTAAAGCAACCATACAACCTTTCAACAGCAAAGCTGCCAGGGAGGCTTTGGCGCTAAATAGAAACAACTTACGTACTCTGGTGCGAGCACTCACGGGACACTACAAGTTGAACAAGCATATGTTCAACTTAAAGTTGAAAGACACAAAAATGTGCAGACTCTGCCTAAATGCAGATGAAACTGCGATGCATATTTTGTGTGAGTGTGGTCCCCTAATACAAAAACGGTCAATCCATCTCGGAAAACATTTGTTGCAGCCGGATGAGATAAAATCTCTCAGTTTCTAGGACATACTGTTGTTCCTGAAAGCAACAGGCCTTGATGCTGAACTATAAAATATAATAGTGGCGATCACTATAGATCTGCAAAGGTCGCAGTGATACTAGGCTATTAAAGCCCTGCATAGCCACCAATCAAATAATAAAATAAAAAAAACACTTGGTTATTTTGTTAGTAACTTAGGTAGCCTAACTACTTAGCCTTCGATCAAGACCTTAATGAAGGGTCTGTGAGCCTTAGATCTTTAACTGTAAATTTAAAAGTAGGCGGGGTCGACTTTTGCAAAAAAATAATAATTAAAAACATCATACTGAGGGGGGGAAGAGGCTGCGACCCCCCATATGGGGTGTTTTCATCGATGATCATAGAATACACCCTTAAAATTATGTTATAACTTCCCCGGACACACTGTATATATTTACTATAAATATTTATTATATTACCTTATTTATCTTTATAGTATTGTATATTTTAATGATATCGGATGACAAAAGTGATGATGACGAATATTATTCTCTTTGCGACTCAAGTGAATAGTTGAATAGCACGTTGAACGATAGTTTCAATAGTATTCCCTCCCTTGGCGACACCCTCATCAATTCTCGGTTCTCATATGTACCGAACAACTTCAATGTGGTTTAAATGTACGCACTGAGCATTCCGGCCCACTTTCCCGACATGCTAGCTACGTTTGACGGGAAGAACATCCATGCCATCATCGTTTCAGAAACCTGGCTAAAACCATGTCTTCCTTTTTCGTTATCCACATTACCAGGTTTCCAACTGATTGGAAACGATCGCACAGGTAGCGTCGGCGGCGGTGTTGCTATCATCTGAGAACGAATATTCAATTTTTCCATCATCTCGAGTTCAACACAGCCTCCGCCGTCGGATGCTGGTGAGCATCTCTTCGTGGAGGTTCTCCTGTCGAACGTCAAGGTATTGTTGGGTGCCTTCTATAGTCCATCCTGCTCTAATAATTACTTCGCCTCATTTGAGAGTCTCATAATAATTTAATCCCTTCCTACAGTCATTCTATTATAATGGGTGCTTTTAAATACATGTTTGTTAAAAAATTACTCCCGATCTAATTCAGTAAAATCAATTGTCAATTCTTGAAATATGCATATACTACCACTGGATGCGACGCATCATTTTCCAAACTGTGTCCAGTCTCTTCTTGATCTTATGCTACTATCTTCTCCCCACCATGTTGGTTTTCATGGGCAGTGCCCGGCTGACGCTTTCTCTTACCACGATATGGTTTTCCTATCGTACGAACTCCGATCTCCGAAAGCAAAAGCCAAAATTCTTTCTCAACGCAATTTTCGTGGCATGGACAGGGAACGTTTTCTAGAAGATGCACGACAAGTGGACTGGATTGTGATCGGAAACGCGGCAGACGTTGACAAGCAAATCTCCTTGTTCAATTCTCTTCTCACTAAACTTTGCGACGTTCACGCTCCCATTCGAGCCATCAAGGTAAAGCACCTTCCTGTGGTTAACGGAAGAATTAAAGTCGCTCTTGGTTCGCAAGGCTCGTGCCAAGACTAAACTAAGATCTGACCCATCCGATGCAGACAAAGACAAGTATAAGTCTCTACGAAATCGCTGCAATAAGATGTGTAGGGACGCCCCACAGGATATGATAGGATATGATACCATCCATAACTCAATTGAAAAAGGTGACCCAGCGAAAGTCTGGAAATTTCTTAGGACTTTAGGAGTTGGAAGTTCTCACCAAAACTCACTTCCTAATGATTTAAACGTTACCGAATTAAACAAACACTTTTCCTCGTCTTCAAAATTTGATGGTCCTTTGAAAACGCAAACGTTAAATCACATTTCCTTAATTCCGACTCCTGACTTTGCTCCTTTTTCATTCCTTCAGTTTACTGATGAGTCTGTTAAGAGGAGCATTCTCCAAATTACTTCAAATGCTATTGGCAGTGACGACGTGTCCGTCTCTGTGGAAAAATGCATCAGTCACTCCGTTGCCTAAAATAAATAAACCATCTTTACTGACAGACTACAGACCAATTTTGATTCTTCATTTCCTTTCAAAAGTTCTCGAACGCCTTGTTTATAACCAGCTTAGCTCTTTTCTTTCTAGTCATAACCTTCTTATCCCTTTTCAATCTGGATTTCGACTTGGTCACAGAACTGTGACAGCACTTACGAAAATTACAGACGATATCCGATGGACAGTGGTCAGGTTACGGACTTTAGCAATGCTTTTAATTCAGTCGATTTTGACATTCTCCAAGCTTTGTTAGGCTCTTTCAATATTTCTTCTGACGTCATCAACTGGTTCAGGTCCTATCTGCAGGATTTGGATTTCAAAATGATTGTCATTTTCGTAATCAGCGCCCTCAAAAACCTATTAAACGACACCCATATTACTTTTTCACGAAAAAATTATGTCTGACAACTTTAATTTCAAAATGATTGTCATTTTTGTTCTCAGCGCCACAAAAACCTATAACTCGATACCCATAACGATTTTTCAAAAATATTATGCCCGCCATCTAGGATTTCAAAATGATTGTAAATTTCGTTATCAGCGCTCCCGAAAACCTATTAAACGACACCCATATCGATTTAAAAAAAAAATTATGTCCGCCATCTTGGATTTCAAAATGATTGTAATTTTTGTTATCAGTTCCCCAAAAGCCTATTAAACGACACCCATATCGATTTTTCAAAAAGAAAAACTGACTGCCATGTTGGATTTTAAAATGATTGTCATTTTCGTTATCAGCGCCCCCAAAAACCTATAAAACGACACCCATATTGATTTTCACGAAAAAAATTTGTCCGCCATCTTGGATTTCAATATGATTGTCATTTTCGTTATCAGCGCCCCCAAAAACCTATTAAACGACACCCATATTGATTTTCACGAAAAAAATTTGTCCGCCATCTTGAATTTCAAAATGATTGTCATTTTCGTTATCAGTGCCCCCAAAAACCTATTAAACGACACCCATATCGATTTTTCACGAAAAAATTTTGTCCACCATCTTGGAATTCAAAATGATTGTCATTTTCGTTATCAGCACCCCCAAAAACCTATTAAACGACACCTATATCGATTTTTCACGCAAAAATGTATGTCCGCCATCTTGGATTTTAAAATGATTGTCATTTTCGTTATCAGCGACCCCAAAAATCAATTTAACGACACCCATATCGACTTTTCGCGAAAATTTTTTGTCTAACATCTTGGATTTCAAAATGATTGTCATTTTCGTTATCAGCGCCCCCAAAAACCTATTAAACGACACCTATATCGATTTTTCACGCAATAATTTTGTCCACCATCTTGGATTTCAAAATGATTGTCATTTTTGTTATCAGTTTCCCAAAAACCTATTAAACGACACCCATATCGATTTTTCACGAAAAAATTTTGTCCACCATCTTGGGATTCAAAATGATTGTCATTTTCGTTATCAGCACCCCCAAAAACCTATTAAACGACACCTATATCGATTTTTCACGCAAAAATGTATGTCCGCCATCTTGGATTTTAAAATGATTGTCATTTTCGTTATCAGCGACCCCAAAAATCAATTCGACACCCATATCGATTTTTCGCGAAAAAATTTTGTCTAACATCTTGGATTTCAAAATGATTGTCATTTTCGTTATCAGCGCCCCCAAAAACTTATTAAACGACACCTATATCGATTTTTCACGCAATAATTTTGTCCACCATCTTGGATTTCAAAATGATTGTCATTTTTGTTATCAGTTCCCCAAAAACCTATTAAACGACACCCATATCGATTTTTCACGAAAAAATTTTGTCCACCATCTTGAATTTCAAAATGATTGTCATTTTCGTTATCAGTGCCCAAAAAACCTATTAAACGACACCCATATCGATTTTTCACGAAAAAATTTGTCCACCATCTTGGAATTTAAAATGATTTTAAAATGATTGTCATTTTCGTTATCAGCACCCCCAAAAACCTATTAAACGACACCTATATCGATTTTTCACGCAAAAATGTATGTCCGCCATCTTGGATTTTAAAATGATTGTCATTTTCGTAATCAGCGACCCCAAAAATCAATTTAACGACACCCATATCGATTTTTCACGCAATAATTTTGTCCACCATCTTGGATTTCAAAGTGATTGTCATTTTCGTTATCAGCGCCCCGAAAACCTACTAAACGACACCCATGTTGATTTTTCACGAAAAAAATATGTCTGACAATTTTAATTTCAAAATAATTGTCATTTTCGTTATCAGCACCCCCAAAAACCTAATAAACGACACGCATATATCGATTAAAAAAAAAAAATAACTGACCGCCATCTT
This sequence comes from Euspilapteryx auroguttella, assembly GCA_951802225.1. Lineage (NCBI taxonomy): Eukaryota > Metazoa > Arthropoda > Insecta > Lepidoptera > Gracillariidae > Euspilapteryx > Euspilapteryx auroguttella. Next base: position 13,509,865 of record OX637647.1, read on the forward strand.
GGATTTTAAAATGATTGTCATTTTCGTTATTAGCGCCCCCAAAAACCTATCAAACGGCACCCATAATTTGATTTTTCACGAAAAATTTTTGTCCGCCATCTTGGATTTTAAAATGATTGTCATTTTCGTTATCAGCGACCCTAAAAACCTATTAAACGACACCCATATCGATTTTTCACGAAAAAATTTTGTCCACCATCTTGAATTTCAAAATGATTGTTTTTTTCGTTATCCCCCAAAAACCTATCATACGACACCCATATTGATTTTTCACGAAAAATATTTGTCCGCCATCTTGGATTTCAAAATGATTGTCATTTTCGTTATCAGCGCCCCCAAAAACCTATTAAACGACACCTATATCGATTTTTCACGCAATAATTTTGTCCACCATCTTGAATTTCAAAATTATTGTCATTTTCGTTATCAGCACCCCCAAAAACCTATTAAACGACACCCATATCGATTTTTCAAAAAGAAAAACTGACTGCCATGTTGGATTTTAAAATGATTGTCATTTTCGTTATCAGCGCCCCCAAAAACCTATAAAACGACACCCATATTGATTTTCACGAAAAAAATTTGTCCGCCATCTTGGATTTCAATATGATTGTCATTTTCGTTATCAGCGCCCCCAAAAACCTAATAAACGACACCCATATCGATATTTCACGAAAAAAAATTGTCCACCATCTTGAATTTCAAAATTATTGTCATTTTCGTTATCAGCACCCCCAAAAACCTATTAAACGACACCCATATTGATTTTCACGAAAAAAATTTGTCCGCCATCTTGGATTTCAATATGATTGTCATTTTCGTTATCAGCGCCCCCAAAAACCTAATAAACGACACCCATATCGATATTTCACGAAAAAAAATTGTCCACCATCTTGAATTTCAAAATTATTGTCATTTTCGTTATCAGCACCCCCAAAAACCTATTAAACGACACCCATATCGATTTTTCAAAAAGAAAAACTGACTGCCATGTTGGATTTTAAAATGATTGTCATTTTCGTTATCAGCGCCCCCAAAAACCTATAAAACGACACCCATATTGATTTTCACGAAAAAAATTTGTCCGCCATCTTGGATTTCAATATGATTGTCATTTTCGTTATCAGCGCCCCCAAAAACCTAATAAACGACACCCATATCGATATTTCACGAAAAAAAATTGTCCACCATCTTGAATTTCAAAATTATTGTCATTTTTGTTATCAGCACCCCCAAAAACCTATTAAACGACACCCATATCGATTTTTCAAAAAGAAAAACTGACTGCCATGTTGGATTTTAAAATGATTGTCATTTTCGTTATCAGCGCCCCCAAAAACCTATAAAACGACACCCATATTGATTTTCACGAAAAAATTTTGTCCGCCATCTTGGATTTCAATATGATTGTCATTTTCGTTATCAGCGCCCCCAAAAACCTAATAAACGACACCCATATCGATATTTCACGAAAAAATTTTGTCCACCATCTTGAATTTCAAAATGATTGTCATTTTCGTTATCAGCGCCCCCAAAACCTATAAAACGACACCCATATCGATATTTTAAAACAAAAATTGTCCGCCATCTTGAATTTCAAAATAATTGTCATTTTCGTTATCAGCGCCCTCAAAAACCTATTAAACGACACCCATATCGATATTTCAAAAAAAAAGTCTGCCATCTTGAATTTCAAAATGATTTCATTTTCGTTATCAGCGACCCCAAAAACCTATTAAACGACACCCATATTGATTTTTCACGAAAAAATTTTGTCCGCTATCTTGGATTTCAAAATGATTTTCATTTTCGTTTTCAGCGCCCCCAAAAACCTATTAAACGACACCCATATTGATTTTTCACGAAAAAATTTTGTCCGCCATCTTGGATTTCAAAATGATTGTCATTTTCGTTATCAGCGACCCCAAAAACCTATTAAACGACACCCATATCGATTTTTCACGAAAAAATTTTGTCCACCATCTTTACTTTCAAAATGATTGTCATTTGCGTTATCAGCGCCCCCAAAAACCTATTTAACGACACCCACATCGATTTTTCAAAAAAAAACTGACCGCCATCTTGGATTTTAAAATGATTGTCATTTTCGTTATCAGCACCCCAAAAACCTATCAAACGACAATCATATTGATTTTTCTGGCCCGAAAAGCGACAGAATGGCTACCAAAAGACGCGAAGAGGCACCGTGGTCGCCCGAAAAAGAGATGGAGCGATGAGCTGAGAGCAGTAGACAAAAACTGGTGGCAGACCGCGCAAGAACGCGATGAGTGGAAGAAGGGGAGAGAGGCCTTTGCCCAGCAGTGGGACAGTACAGGCTCGTAATAATAATAATAATAATAAGTCTACACATACAAAGTGGCGCCCCCATTATTTTCTAGTTATCTGTGCCAAGCTGTATGTAATGAATGTAGGTACCTATTGGTTTAAAATCAAAATAGTAATATTATTAATCTTAAGGTTTAATAAATTGCTTCCTTTGCCTGCAAAAAAAAGGTAACTGACCATAGACACGTAAGCCTAATAATTTTGTAAATGAAAACAAAGCTAGACAATATGATTGATGTGCCGAGCGTTGTGATTGGTCCAAATATAATCCAATTTGTGACGGAAGGGACACCAACGACACCTCTGTACAGCCGGGTATGAACGACACGTACGTGAAAAACTTGGATGTGCAAAACTTGTCGTACAAAACTCTGTCGTACAAAACTTGGGTGGTAACGACACCTTCGTGCAAGTTTTGTACGGCCTGTTCATGCGCGTCAATGTTTTTGCCATCCAAGTTTTACGTAGCCATGTACACAAAAAACTTGGCTGTGCAAAACTTGGCTGTGCAAAACCCGCACTCTTTCTTGGGCGACGAAGTGATCAGTCAAATCAATAAAAATTAGAATATTTATTCGTAGCGGTGGTCGTGCGTGCGGGATGTCAACATTTAATTAAAACCACTTTAGAACGGACCAAACATGTAACATAAATCTCAAAAGAATCTCTTTACAATCGTATAAATTGCGTCCTAAAATTAAAAAGTCAAAACATGATGTTTTGCTATGTGTTTTCACATGGATCCCTCAGTGATAATTTGTGTCAAAGCTAGTGTTGTTATGTAGTTATCTTGAATACACCTGTGCAGTGGTAAAAGCTTCCAAGATGGACCGTCTTCGAAGTTTTCTGGGGGACCACAACCCCGTGCCGCCGCTGACACAGTTCTACCGAGCCATGGTGCTCAAAATGAACCAGCGTAAGTTAACAAGTATACACTAGATATTTACCTACAATATTCGACTGTAAATATATGGAAATGGAATGCCTATCAAAATAGTTTTTATAATCTCCCCGTCCAAGTATGTAATCATTACTCTTGAAACTTGTTTTAGGTGACTGACCATGCAATATTTAGAATCATTGTTTGTGTGTCTTGGAAGCAAAAAGAGTGAGCGAAAGGCTTGAAATCTTACACATGAATGTTTCTGCCAACCATTTTGGTTTATTTTTCACACCCAAGATGTAGTATCAGTAATAATGTTGTTTTGGACGTACAGATTAAAAGTCTTTAGTGCCCAGGGTTAGCAGCAGGGCAGCTTCACTCCAAGCATTCAACCCATCTTGGAGTTATTAATTTATAACCAAATCGATCGCTTACACATTAAAATTTATTGATTTTAAAAACATTTCCCTATATGTCGATGGCACACTGCAAGCTTGAGCGTAACACTAATGTCTGTTCGTGGACCAACATGTTACCTGCAAGAAATTTCTTATAATGATATGGTCTCCTTTTTGACAACTTTGATATTTATTGCAATCTCTAAATAAAAAATAAAATAAAAATAAAGGAGGCACAACACATCTTTTATTGAAAATCTACAAAACTGCTTTATCTATACCAATATAAAGAGGAAAGATTTGTTTGTAACAAATAGGCTCCGAAATTACTGAACCAATTTTAAAAATTGATTCACTGGTAGGAAGCTAAACTGTCCAAAAATACAAAAAAATTAGGGATCCATACTTAAACTCAAATAATGTAACCCAAGGTGCATATTTTTTCCATTGTTTACATATTTTGACCCATGTTTGGCCAATTTTATACTAAACTAAAAAAAATATATCCTAAATGTGGCATGAGGCAAGGTAATTCAGGGTAAAGCCCTGTAGGTCCGGGCGTAAGAATAGGTCTACGGTATGCCCTGCCTGTCATAAGAGGCGACTAAAAGGGGTCTTTTGTGTCGTGGGTGTGAAGGGCGGGGGCCCGACACACTCCTCAAACGGCCCTGAGATGGGCGGCGGCACAGCTTGTGGCACTGTGCCGCCGCAGCTCCAAAGGCGAGCCGGGGAGAGAACAATATGCCCTCCCTGAGCATGAAGCTGATAGTAGCTGAGAGTGGGAAGACTTCGGACGCTATAATGTGTGTTTCCCGGGGTTCTTCCCAAAAGCGCCAAGACGGCCGCCGGGGGGTTTTAGTGGGTGCGAGCCCCACATACACCCGACGCTCCCCCGAGCGTCGGGAAATGCGATAGGCATTTCCCCTCGTTACAAAAAAAAGGTAATTCAGGGTCATCTACCCTGCTGTTCCTGGAAAGCTAATTTAGTGTTATTTAATTGATTTTATATGAACAGTTAAAATTTACTATGCATTTTTTAACCGACGAAAAAACAAAAAGGAGGAGGTTCTCAATTCGTCGCGTATATTTTTTTTTTTTTTTTTTTTTTTATTTTTTTTTATGTATGATCACGCATAACTTTTTACTGTGTGGACCGATTTTGATAATTCTTTTTTTAATCGACAGGGTATACCTTGAAGTTGGTCCCATAAAAATTTGGAAATAAATTCCCACCCTAAGGGTGGGAAAATAGGGGTGACTTTTTGGTCGGCGGGTCGATTTATCCACTCACAGGTTGCATTTCCGTGTTACATTATAACTTTTGATACCTACTTACAATATCTTTGGAAATGAAATAAAATCAGCCAAAAGACGTCCACTGCTGGACATAGGCCTCCCTCACAAATCGCCTCACCGACCGGTCGTGATCGAACCTCATCCTGTTAGTCCCTCAACCTTCACCAGGTTGTGTGGCCACCTTGTGGGGTGCGACCACCCGGCAAAGTATGATTAGCTGTTTTTTGACCCCAGGGTCAAAAAAATAGCCCAAAAAAACTGAAAAGCAAAAAATAAAAACTTTTTATAAAAAAAATAAACCGCCGAAAAAACTGAAAAGCATTAAATAATAGGGAAACATTTTCTATTAGGCCTTAATTTACTCACTTCTTAAAGTAATTTTGGATTACCAAGAAATTTTGAGTCGGTGCCACAGAATCAACGAATAAAGATCACTAAATTACCTGAAATTCAAAGAAATAACCGAAAAACGTATGCCGCTGCGCATCGCGCTTTACATAGATAATGAATTTGCTTGTGTGGTGTGGCGCCGACTTAAAATTTCTTGGTAATCCAAAATTACTTTAAGAAGTGAGTAAATTAAGGCCTAATAGAAAATGTTTCCCTATTATTTAATGCTTTTCAGTTTTTTCGGCGGTTTAATTTTTTTATAAAAAGTTTTTATTTTTATTTGATGAATATGTACAGAAGATTAAATACCTAAGTAGGACTTTGTTTTAAACAAGTTGCCTTGTTCTAATTACCTATTAAGAAAAAAAGTGCATAAAAACACCTTTACTAGATAAAAACAAGTTTTTTTTCCATTCAAGGCTGTTAACTGCTGCTTGCAAACAAACTGCCCTTGAGTTGAAATCTGATATTTATCATCCTAATGGGAGTGAACATTATTCACTACGTAATAAGGGGTTGTGGTGGGGTAGTTTACATTTTCTATAGCCTTTTCTTGGCATACCTATACTTTTTGTAGAAAGTATATTTTTTATGTGGACGATGTAGTTACCTAAAAAAAACCTAAGAATTTATCTATGTATTCATGAGAATACATAGATAAATTCCTGGGTTTTTTTTTTTCAATAGCCTATTTTTTGTACTGGTCCCACTGCTGGGCAAAGACCTCCCTCCTCTGTACCCACGTGTTCCATTCCTGTGCCATCTAAATTCAGTCGGAATAAGAATTGTTACCATCGATTCTAGGATTATCTTTGCAAAAAAAAAAATATTTTAGATCTAACTATCAACTATACTTAATAATATATAGAATGGATCCGCCAATCGCCGCCGCGTGTCTAGACTTTTAGTCTCCTAAACACTCGCAAAATGGTAATATTATACAAAATACTTTCATTGGGAGAATCCAGGTTACTGACCTTTTGGAGCGACCTGTCTTCTTGTCTACTCATTACATTACAACTCAAGTCTCATCCATTTATTTATTTCTAAGTATTATAATTTAATCTTTTATTTATTTTCTTTTTTAAGCACTTATTTGTTCTTATTATTATGTTAGAACCCGTATAATCTTGGTATGGGAAATATTCTTACGTTTACATATATAATTGAATTGAATTGAATTGAATAAACATTTATTTCCGGTTAAGGTACACAAACATTTTATACATAAAAGATAGAAATATAACACGCGCACACAGATATAAACTTAGAGAGTCACAAAAAATTTTACACACTGAGTGTAAAGCACAGTGACAGGAACCACAACCAGAAATAGGCTCCGACTCAGCTTGATGCCACAGACAAATTGCCTATGACGCTGGTATTCTGTCGGCGCCCGACGAGAGAAGCACTAATAGGTACGAAAAAATACAAACGTAAAATTAAACAGTAAAATATAGCGATACCAAAATTAAATACTTAATAAAAAATTGAATAAACATACAAGTAAAAAGAAAAAAATATATATTTTAAGCAATAAACAAGATAAAATAAAATAAAATAATAATAAGGCAAAAATGAAATATAATAAATAAGTGCATAGAATGATTATATAAGTGTTAAATAAAAGGTGTAGTGCAAAGTGTAATAGATGGGCAGTGAAAGTAACCAGTTACCAGGCAAACGGCATATTTTGCTTCTGCACACCAAGCAAATACTCTTTAAGTAAGAATTTAAATGCACGGACGGTACGACTACTGCGAATTGGCGGGGGGATATTATTCCAACACATCGTTGCCTGGTACCTGAAACTTCCCCTGAACGCAGCAGTACGGTGATGTGGCATAGACAACGGTTTGGAGATAAGTCGCACTCCATACCCACTCTTTGAACTCCGCCATGTAATTTTATCATATAAATATGAGGGTGTTCTCATATTTATGACACCAAAAAGCAAGGTTGCAAAGTGAAGCCTTAGTCGCCCTTGCATCTTTAAAATGTTTGCCCCATTTATAAAAGGCGTGACATGAGTTCTCGGTGGTATATTGAAACAAAATCGCGCACACGCATTTTGAACCCTTTGCACGAGCTTTTGCGTCTTTTTTAAAAGACATGGCCCATATGCTATTAAACAATAGTTAATCTTAGACAGCACTAATGTATCGCAAAGAGTTACACGTAGGTTCACACTCAAATATTGACGGGCCTGGTAAAGTACTGACAGTCGAAAGAAACAGTTTTTCACTATCTCAAGTACATGATCCTCAAAAGTAAGCCGATTGTCCATAAGAAGTCCCAAGTTTCTAGTAACCGACACCATTTCTACAGGACTATTACCGATGAGAATCCTAGGCGAGCCTAAAGTAATTGATTTAATTTGGTGGGAAGAACCGAGGACCATATATTTAGACTTTTGAGGATTGAGAACCAAGTTGTTAGCAACACACCAAGATGCGACTCTCTCCAGGTCCTCATTCAAACCTTGTACGCACCGCTCTAACACATGAGGCTTCACTGCTATATATAGTTGGAGGTCATCAGCGTAAAGGTGATACAAACTATTTTTAAGACAACCAACTATATCTGCGCTGTACAGTATAAAAAGCAGAGGGCCCAGAACAGACCCTTGTGGAACACCTCTGTCGACATTGAGAGGGTCAGAAATAATCTTGGTGCCATTATGTCTATTTAAAACAACTTTTTGTTGTCGGCCAGTGACGATCAAACCATTTTATTGTAGAAATATCAAAACCATAAAACGACAGCTTAGATAGTAAGATAGTAATGTTCAAGGAGTCAAAAGCACGCGAAAAATCTAATAGAGTCAAAATTGTACCCTTACCTTCATCTTGAGCGGATAAGATACCATCAATGACGTCACTTAAAGCTGTGGCAGTGCCATGCTTCTTCCTAAAACCTGACTGATGTGAGGGTAGTATGCAATTAGCTTCTAAGTACTTTGAGACTTGATTATAAACAATTTTTTCCAATATTTTTGACAAATATGGTAATATACTAATTGGGCGAAGATCTTTTTCAAACTGTGGATTCGTTATCTTTGGAAGGGGGGTGACAATTGCCATCTTCCAATTTGATGGAAAATTGCTTTCTGTAATGGACCTGTTAACTATTTTTGTGATGATCGGAAGCGTGTAAGGAAGTGTAAGAATTATCATTTTCATAGATAAGGCATCAGCACCCTCGGCATTAGAGTTGATAGCCATTATTGTGTTCACAACCGTCTTCTCATCAACCTGCGATAAACGAAACAAAGAGTCTTTTTGTAGGAATTTATGGTGTTCAAAGTAAGTGAGATTGGATATAGAAAGATTATTTTCACCAGGGATATTAAGGAAATGCCGATTAATAGCATTAGGATCATCAAATGTGTCGGGTAATTCAGTACTCGCTTTGAAATTCGGTAAGATGTTTCGTTTTAAGTTAGACCATAGTTTTGTAGAATTATTTAAATTGTTATTAATATTATGTTCAAAATAAGCTTTTTTCTCACAGGATAAGCTAGTATTAACCAAGCTTTTTAGAGTCTTATATGCTTTTTCGTGTTCGGGGTCCTTTGATTTCCGGAATCTGGAATGAGCATCATCACGAAGCCGCATCATGAGACGCACATTGTCAGTTAGCCAAGGCTTTGACTGACTCCTAACAATCATGGACCTCAAAGGAGCATACCGATCAAAAAGTCCCAGAATAAAACCGCTGAAAGTCAACACCAGGTCATCAAAATTTGCTACGGAAACCATGCTATTAAAATCAAAGCTGGCAAGTTCAGCGTTAAATAAATCCATATTAATATAATTCAAAGGTCTAAATGTAATACGCTTCGGTGCAATTTTACATTTTTTTATCTTGAGATTTACTGTAATAATTGAATGTGCACCAAGATCCTGAATATGGTTTACAGCAATCCGTGATACCGTAGCATTTGTACAAACAAGGTCAATAAGTGTCTGACTGTGGGAAGTAAAATGTGTAGGCTCCATGACTACATTTTTCAAATTTAAACAATAAAGGAAATTGTTTACCTTTGCTGTCATACTATCACTAATGTCCAGCATATTGACATTAAAATCACCCATCAATACGATCCTATCGTAACGTGTAAAAGAGGTAATTGTGTCTGTGAGAGAATCTAAAAACAGATATATTTTTATACGCAAGATTTATTTGTTTATAACTAGCTATAATTTATATTCTTTTTACCCTCTCTCGGAAAGGTACCGGCAGAATACCAGCGTCATAGGTTTCTGTGACAATATGCTGAGTCGAAGCCTATTTCGGATGTGATATGCGCCACTGTGCCTTACACTGTGTGTAAATTTGTTGAATTTTGTAATGCAAGATGTACTTCAATCGTGTTTTTTTGTAATCATACTGTGTTTTTGCTAATTAATCTTAAAAATGTGTTGTGTATTACTTCTGAAATAAATTTATTATCTATCTATCTATCTATCAAGTCAATTACATTATCTCACCTAGCTGGGCACAATTTTAAATATTTTACTGTCGGAATTCACTACACAGAAACCGATAGAGTCGATTATTTGAATGAGGAATTGGTCACGCGTGTTGAGTAGGCCAGGCCAGGCCAGGTCGCCCTCGCATCACCATTGGTGATTGAATGAGAAAAAGATAGCAACAACAGGTCTCAAATGGAGAGACCTGGAAGAGGCAAACAACTTCTTAACCCTGATGAGGGGCTACCGGAAGAATTCATCATCAAATACTTGGCTCAATTTTTTTTTCTATTAAGTATAAACTAGTCGACCCAGCGTACTTCGTACCGCCTAACCTATTACTATGTTGCATTGAATAATACTTTTAAACCTTCCTCTTGAATCACTCATCTATTAATAAAAACTGCATCAAAATCCGTTGCATACTTTTAAAGATAATTTTAAAGCATAGGGACAGACGCGGGAAGCGACTTTGTTTAATACTATGTATTCATTGACGACACAACGCAAAATTCCCACAGGAGAGGCAATGTTACGGTACGTACGACAGATTTACAGGACTGATATAAATGCGTTCTTGCGTACATTCTTCTCTTGAGTTGCAGTTTACGTCATACTTTTATTTAAATAACAATTAGGTGTTACCAATGTCGAATGACTCAGAACAGAAACGTGATTTTAGCACTAAATCAAACGGAAAGCCAAAGCCAGTTTTATTTGAGCTATCGTTCGTGCGTAACTTCGCGGGGGCAATATCCCAGCAAACCGCAAAATGCTCAAATTTCCGTTCCTGTAGGATAAAATGGTGTCCTATGTCCGTCTAGTGGTTCTTAGCTACCTTCCTACTTCCCAGCCATCGGTTCAGTAGTTAGTAGTTTTATGATTACGTGGTACACAGACATACTTACGCATTACCTTACCTTTCAAAGTTACCTTGTCAGGTCTCATGAAGGTGATTCAATGCTGGACATAGGCCTCACCACACCGAACGGTCTTTAGGGACCCTCATCGAGTGTACTTCCGCAACCTTCACCAGGGAGTCAAGTCTCGTAACTAATTTCTATCGACTCGTAATCGAATAATTAGATTACATTCATTTATTTCACACTATCTATTCATATTACATACAAAGTTGTATTATAAAATGTCAAAGTATAATGTGATCGTCAAAATATTGTACAAAAATTATAAAAAATATATAAGTAGTTACTTAATGATTTAAGTACTATACAATGTCAAATTCTTAAATGTATGTCCAATACTAAATAATAATTTCAATATACTTACTTGAATTACATATTGTAACCGTCGAATACTTAAATTACACAAATAATGTCAAATGTCAAACAAATAGTTTAATAAGTCATCTAACAATAATATTCATGTTCCAACAAAAGATTTTATATAGTCGGCGACAAAACGCTTCGTCATCGATTTCCTCCTTCAGCTCAGTAGGCAAAATGCTCATGATAGTGTGGCCCGATGACGCGCGGAATGGTTAACGTTAACTGACCATTATCGACAAACGTTGTCTGATTTCTCTCTCTTTACCCCAGATGAAGACGAGGCGACGACCTCGGGCGTGACGGACGGCGCGGCGGGCGATCAGCTGGGTCGCGTCATCTTCGTCAACAGACCGCAACCGCAGAAGTTCGTCAACAATCGAATATCTACTGCTAAGTATAGGTAAGTGCTTAGAACTTTAACTAGCGAAAGCGGGAGCGGGCGAGCTAACGAAATATCAAACTCATAGCTTCATATACTTAACGCAGTGCGGTGGAAGAAAAGGGACTCTGCCTTAACCCTTAGCGCTACCAATTCAATGTAGCTTGGCCCTTATCGGCTCTATCTACCACAAAAAGAATTAAACCTGCCTACGTAGTATGACGGACCATTTGTCGAGTCGTTCTGTCACTTTTGATCGTTTTCGACATTTAAATGCGGGAAAATGTATGGAGACGATCGACAAAAGTGACAGATAGATACGACAAAGTCGACAAATTTTCGTCATGTTACCACTGCTGCCTTCGCAGCACGACAGACTATTTGTCGAATTTTTCTGTCACTTTTAATCGCTTTTGACATTTAAATGCGGGAAAATGTATGGAGATGATCGACAAAAGTGACTGATAGATACGACAAATTCGACAAATTGTCCGTCATGCTACGGGTACTGGTCTAAATCACTAGAATAGGTTTAAATCACTTATTCGTCATACAAATTGGCGATAGACCGGTTTAACTTATTTGTTGTAAAGGGTGTCTCTGGCGCGCCTCGCTAGATTGTGAGCTACCCCTTTTACGCGGATGTTTGGCTTCATAAGGAAGTATTTAACGAATAACTTCCTGTAACAAATGCAAACCTCTGCAAGTTTTTTTCCTCTTAACTGACTATCTTTGAATTAGTTTTGTGTATTTTTTTTCTAAATTGTTTTCCATGCTTCGGAAGGCACGTTAAGTCGTGGCTCCTGTATCTCTAGCTTTTCGTAGGTCGTGACGTGTCACTAAGTCACTAGTGCTAAGAAGCTAGTGACCAGAGAGTGTGCTTGCTAAAGTTTGCTAAAATTACGGTCAGCGCATTTACTTTCCCACTAAGTATAAAATAAATCACGCGACATTGGATATATCTTTATAATTATGTCGATGGTAGCCAGTTAAGTCCGAAAGGCGGTTTATTTTAAATTTAACATTAGGATCCTGCCTAGTCACGGTAACCATTAGAAATAGCAATTGTATGTATTCTAGAGTTGAATTTCATCTCAAAATATCACAGTTTTATGTGAAATATGATTCAGCCGCGAAATTAAATTAGTGTGCACGTGCGAATTCCGTTAAATTTGATTTTACGCGACTGTTGATGAAGAAGACTACCTATTGACTATTTACTTCGCCTAAAATCATTTAAAACTGATAAAATGCGAAGTTTTATGATCTCTAGATTAAAATTGGCTTAAGTATAGTAATTTTTTTTTTTTTTTTCATTTTAATATTGTACTGTGTAATAAATATAATTTATTTTAGTAATATACTCTGTAATAATGTATACTAAGTTAAAAGTTTTCATAAAGTTTCTTATCTAACCACAAGGTTGTGGTGTGGGTTGTGCGTGTTGTGTGAAAGAGATATTGTTTCTTCTACATCCTGTAAAACTTACTGTAATTTCGAATAGATAAAATAATAGGTACATTCATTTTCAAACAAATATAAATACAAATAAACACAAAATTTATACGATTGCATTGCATGCCATGGGCGACCTTAACTTTGAAAGCTATTTATTTCAGTAAGGCAATTTTCTCATATATAATCTGGCCTATTTAAAGTCCTTAAAACTTAGCTAATTTTGGGATAAAACCCACCATTCAATTTTCAATTCAATCGTTAGGAAATCGTATCGGAACTACGCATAGAGCCCGTGATAGGCCCAAAATAAAATGAAATCTGGAAAATAGGTCAATAAATAGTAATCATAACATAGGCTCGCTCCCCAAAGCGTTCGTTTTACGAGCATTGTTTACCCGTGACAGATATTTCTGGCATTTGGCTCAGTGCCTGCTGACTTGCCTCCGTAATCCAGACCTTAATGCTTTAGTAATAAGGTCGGGACCTGGAGTGGCTGGAAGATCGTGTTATGTTTATGGCACAGATAGGTTTTTAGAGTTAGCGCCTCTTGCATTATGCCAGATTGTCGTGTAGCGGTCTGATTTAACTTTCAAAGGAGGTGGAGAACGTTTTATGAGGCTAAATTTGTTTTTAAAAACTATGAAGACTGGTGTCAGGCAAACTCAAAAATTTTGCAAGGTTTAAGGTATATTTTCAATTACACAGACACTTAAGCAACCATGTAAAAAACTTTACTATGCACTTGCCCGTTACATATTAACCTACCTTTTGAAAAAACCAACGGATTTTGTTACGTAGTTATAAAGAAACTAACGGACGCCCCGCTGCTTCGGCAGCTCAAATCTCCTTGAAATATCAAAATCTAAATTTTTATTTGTTCTAGTTGGAATTTCAGGATAAAAAATTGCCTATGCCCTTTCACAGGTTGTAGACTCTCTGTGTTCAAATTTTCATATAAATCGGTTTAGTAGTTTAGTCACAAAAACGAGACAGAGTAATTGTAATATCAGTATGGAAAAAAATTTATATATATAAAGACAGCGCGAAGCGACTTTATTTTATACTATTTAGTAATTTAAAACGTAATTTGGTTCCAGCTTCGCCTCCTTCGTCCCGCTATTCCTGTTCGAGCAGTTCCGCCGCTACTCCAACTGCTTTTTCCTACTAATTGCGCTGCTGCAGCAAATCCCAGACGTGTCGCCCACGGGGCGGTGGACGACGCTCACGCCGCTCATCCTCATACTGAGCGTCAGTGCTATCAAGGAAGTGGTTGAGGATTGGGTGAGTCTAATCTATAGGTACACTACTGCTTCTTTCTGCTGATTGCGCTGGTACGGCAGATTCTGAATGTGTCTCCGCTGACGCTCACGCTGCTCATACTCATACTGAGCGTCAGTGCTATCATAGACATAGACAGATCTTTATTTGCGCACACAAAACACACAACTATCAAGGAGGTTGTTGAGGATTGGGTGAGTCTATTAACATATAGGTACACTACTGCTTCCTTTTGCTGATAGCGCTGGTACAGCAGATTCTGTACATGTCTCCCACGGCGCGGTGGACGACGCTCACGCCACTTATACTCATACTGAGCGTCAGTGCTATCAAGGAAGTTGTTGAGGATTGGGTAAGTCCATTCATCTACACCTGTAGACCCCCGACAAGGTGGCCAGAGACCTGGTGAAGGCTGCGGGATTACTCGGGAAGAGGGTCGCACAAGACCGGTCGGTGTAGCAATGCGTGAGGGAGGCCTATGTCCAGTAGTGGACGTCTTTTTTCTGAGAAGTCGATGATGATAATGAGTGTTCCCAAAGTAGATTCCAGATGGATTTCCAAAAGTCTACGGGAGACTCTTCAGAGATCTAAGGTGGCGTGAAAAAGTTATCAATCTATCTGCGTTTTGGGAATACGGTAGAAATGCAGCTGAACGAAATGTGTGCTCCAAGTAATGTCTTCCCACAGTTTAACAGTAAATCGTCTCCATTGAAAAGGGTTCTAATCCTAAAATAATCACTGGGCAGCTGATAACATGACTTTAGTAAAAGTTTGTAGGGGGCACACTAGCGCCACCAAGTGATGCACCGTGAAAGCGGAGATCGCTCGAAACAGCAATTCCTACATCGCGACAACGATGTTTCTAACGCAGATAATGCAGCCTAATATTTTTAGGGCACTGTTGTATAGCTTTTAGGTTAAAGACCACAGAAAGCTACTGATTGTTGCTAAAAACGGCCACTTTTGGCAACAATCAGTAGCTTTCTGTAGTCTTTAACCTAAGAGCTATACAACAATGCCCTAAAAATACTAGGCTGAATTATCTAGGGGAATACTGTTTCACATTTTTGATATTTGCCTTAGTTTAGAAGATATTTATTTTTTTCGGGTGGCGCTACTTTAGCTGTGCTATGGCTCTTAAATTGAATTTACAGCGTAGATGCATCGGATTTTATTGGCCAAATCCTCTTTGCTCTACCTAAAAGCTTATAATGTAAGGTTTTTTTTTTTATTTCTTTATAGAAACGTCACCAAGCAGACGATGAGACGAACAGGAGGAAGGTGGAAGTCCTGCGGGGAGGCAGCTGGCGCGCAGTGCGCTGGGAGCAGCTGATGGTCGGAGACGTGTGCCAGGTGCTGAACAACCAGTTCTTCCCAGCTGACCTGGTGCTGTTGAGCTCCAGGTTTGTACTGATTCCATTGTATCTGAAGGTATTTTAGATGCAGCATATGATGTTTTGGATAGATGGCCTGCTCATGGGAGGAACTGCTGGAACTGGCTTAAGACAGACAGCAATGGAGACGTCTCCTGAAGACCCCAGGCTCCACGGAGGAGCAACGGGAATAGAGAGAGAGATATGATGTTAGCTTGTCCAGCCACAATCAAAACCAGGTTATCCATTCTCGGCCCAGCTGACTAGCTGAAAAAAGCGTGTTGCTTCGCGCACAGCCTAAAGTCGTGTACGTGCATGCGTGCGAGTGTGCGAGTCATGCTTGTGTGAGTGAGATGAGACGTACTGAGCGGTAACTGAGAGGTAGCCGAGCGCGGGGCCGCACATGCTGAGTGAGGCAGGGAGTGCCCATACTGTATGTAGTCCTATTTATTATACTGTGCTAGCTCGCTGAGCTGCTAGACTCTAGCAGCTAGAGTATTCAGCAATTTTTTTTGATAGCTAAGCGGCTTACACCCCTGGTGTCCTGTTTTGAATAAGTGCTATTATGATAATGATTATGAAAAATTTTTTTAATGCTAAAATACTCAATTTCCCATCCACAGCGAGCCTCAAGGCATATCTTTCATCGAGACCTCAAATCTCGACGGCGAAACAAACCTAAAGGTCCGACGCGCGCACCCCGAGCTGCCGCGGCTCGACTCTGCGCAGGCCCTTAGCCGTCTTCAAGCTACGCTCCACTGTGAACTACCTAACAGACATCTATATGAGTTTAATGGCGCCTTTAAAGAGACCAGTGTCAGGTGAGATCCATATCAGATGATCCAGGTTTCAATATTACTCGATAAAATCCGGCTCGAAGGACCAATCGATTAACGGATTTGCACGTATAGCGTTAAATGTAGGCTCTAGGATGCTCTTAGCGCTCAAACAGATGACGCCGCCACCGCACCACCACCGCGCCGCCGCCGCAATACTGCGCGGCGGCGGCGTCGTTTGTTTTCGCGCTTAGGATGATATATAGTATATTATATACTAAGTTGACTCAGCGAACTTCGTTCCGCTTCACATATAACTATTTATTTATTTATTGTTGTGCATGTATTATAGACCTTTCTATTGAATCACTCTATCTATTAAAAAAAATCAGAAGCATAGTTTTTAAGATTTAAGCATACATAGAAATAGACGCGAAGCGACTTTGTTTTATATTATGAATTGATGAATCGCTGGTTCAGGACCAAACGATAAGATAAGATAAGATAAGAGAATTCTTTATTGCAATCAACGAACGACGCAACGATGCAACGATGTACGGGTTTGTACGTAAAATAATTTATTACAATTAAAATATAACATACGAGCTGTCCCGCCTTACTTCGTTACGCCATAGAATAAAAGATACTACTAAAGACTTGGATCTATAGACTTTGTTCTTTTGACTGTCCAGAATGGGCGAATAAAAAAACAAACAACAACGACAAACCACCTGTCCAAATATGTAAATAACGGAAAAAATATTGCATTTCGGGTTACATTATTTGAGTTTAAGTAAGGATCCTTAATTTAGTTGAAATTTCTTATAGCTTATGACACTCGGAGATAGTGGAGCTTCCCAACAGTGAAATAATTTTTCAAATCGGTTTAGTATTTCCGGAGCCTATTCGATGCAAACAAACAAACATACAAACAATCAAATCTTTCCTCTTTGTCATTGGTATATACTGGGTGTTTCTGACAAGGCGGTACTAAATCAAAGGAGGGCTTCAGCTCACCATACCTAACAAATTTCCCAAAGCAACATGGGTCGTAATATTAAAACAAAAATCAGCTGTCCCGTACACTGACCCCGTCAGCTGAACGAACCAATGTATGGAACAGCTTTTATTTTTTTTGAGATTTCGACCCATGTTGCTTTGGGAAAGTTGTAAATTATGGTGATCAGAAGCCCTCATTTGATTTATTATCGCCTTGTCAGAAACATCCGGTAGGTTTTTTTAATTTTAATTTTTATGTTTTTTTAACCAACTTCAAAAAGGATGTTATCAGTTTGACCTGTATTATGTATGTATGTATGTATGTGTTTTTTTATTTTTTATATTTAACTAGAGGCTGCCCCGCGGTTTTTCCCGCGAAGATTTCTCATAAACAAAAAAATCCCGTTTTTTCCCGTTCCCGTGGGAATTTCAGGAAATCCCTTCTTAGTGCTCACGTACACTCCCTAAGGAACCCACTTGCAAAATTTCAGCCCGCTACGCCCAGTAGTTTCGGCTCTGCGTTGTCTGTCAGTCAGTCAGTCAGTCAGTCAGTCACGGAAGAGTTTTATATATATTGATTGATATATAATAACATCAAACATTTAACAATAACGTGAGAGGTTTATCTGTTGCTGTGATCACTCTAATCTATATATTTTAAATATTGTAAACGATGGGAGCAGAATGCAAACTCGAGAGTACACACACTAAATAGTTTATTTACTCAAAAACTGATAACATAGCTGGATGTCCGGGCTAGGATGCCCCGGTTCATCAGGACAGGAGCCGTCAGCGGTGCTGGGATGAGATTAGCGCAAGATGCGTTCTGGAGTCGCTAATCAACAGCAGTACTGGTGTTGACTTGGCTCGATTAAAAGCATCGTCGCGTCCAGAATCAGGCGCTTGGCTTCATGCTTTGCCTTCTCCCCAACTTGGAACTCTTTTGGACGACGACTCGCTTAGAATAGCTGTCGCGCTCCGACTAGGTTGCGATGTCTGTGAGCAGCATCGTTGTTTCTGTGGTGCGGTCGTCGATCAAAAGGGTCACCATGGGCTGAGTTGTCAGAGGTGCGTTGGGAGGTTTCCTCGTCACCATGCACTTAACGACATCATTCGCAGGGCACTGGTTTCGGCGAACATCCCGTGCGTCTTAGAACCCCCGGGACTAAGTCGTACGGATGGTAAACGTCCTGATGGTCTGACACTAGTGCCTTGGGAGAAGGGTCGGTGCCTGATTTGGGATGCAACTTGCGTGAGCACTTTCGCTGCCTCTCATTTGCAGTCCTCTATTCGTGAGGCAGCCTCGGCTGCAGAGAATGCTGCAAAACTGAAGCATTCTAAATATGCTGCTCTGAAAGCAAACTACATCTTTGTGCCAGTTGCCTTCGAAACTACAGGAGTTTGGGGAACGGAAGCTGCCTCATTCATCAACAAGTTGGGTCGCCGGCTTGTTGATAGAGGTTTTGATCGTCGCTCGGGCTCCTTCTTGACGCAGAGGCTGTCCATTGCTGTTCAGCGCGGCAATGCAGCCAGCGTCATGGGAGCCTTTGAGCCGAGCGCAAGGGCTGAGGAATTTTCATTCAGTTAATAGTTAAAAAGTTAGTTAGTTAGTAAATAGTTTTGACAAAGCGTGTGTGGATTTTATTTGTATTTTTGACATTATTATTAAGTATATATTTTTAACATTTAATTTTTTTTATGTAGGTACCTATTTTATTTTTGACATTTAATGTATTCTTTTAATTATTGTAAGTATTTGTATTTCATCCTATATTAAATAAACACACAATTATTTTCTCAAAAACTAGCAAACAGTTAACAATAGTCCAAAACAGTATGAAAATCACGTAAATTTAAATAAAACAATGCAGCGAGTGATTAGGTGTAGCGCGCGTCGATAGCAACTGACTGCGAGAGACGCCGTCAGTTCCATCGACCAAAAGATGGCGTTACAGGTAAGTATCGAGTAAGCACAATAATTTAACTTATTAAAATTAGAATTGTTAGTTTAGTTTGTAAGCTTATTTTTGAGGTTTTAGAATTAAGTTTTATTTTAGGTGGAGTCTGCGCGGTTCGTGTCGTCTACAAATATGTTATCTTTTTTAACATAATCAATTTATACAAAAACAAAGAGTGGGGTTTACGTTACACGGACAGGAATGCAGATTTAATTAGTTTCTTCCTATTTTTGTTTTTGGGATCGTTACAAAGTTTCACATAAAGTTGGTTAGGTATAACTAAATAAGAAAGGTAAGATGGGACCATGAACACGCGCGATTTCCTTATTCCTTGTGGAGGAACTTGGTTCACTGATCCCACTGCTCGCCGCAGGCCTCTCCCGCTGGGGCTGGAGCAGATGCTGCTGCGCGGCGCCATGCTGCGCAACACGCGCTGGGTGCACGGCGTCGTCGTCTACACGGGCCACGAGACCAAGCTCATGAAGAACTCCACCAAAGGTACTATTACATTATTAACCGACTTCAAAAGAGGAGGTTATCGATTTGACCTGCATGTATGTATTTATGTATGTTTGTCCGCGATTGTCTCGCGTTTCGCTGAACCGATTTTGATGCGGTTCTCAGTAAATGTATTCGTTACATTCAGGAGAAGGTTTTATTAGTACCTATTTTAACCGACTTCGAAAAAGAGGAAGTTCTCAGTTTATGTATGTGTCAGTTTGTTGAAGGCGGGTCTCTTTTTGTAAAAAAGAAATTATTTTCATAAATTTTAAATACTTGGTGTTTCTAACATGTCAGTAATAAATTTAAAGGGTTATTAAGCTCACCATAACTAACCACTTTCCCAAAGTAAAGTAAATTCGTCCGATCAGCTAAATAGCGCAAAGTGGAGTGATGTTTTTAGCCGAAACGGAAACTGTGGCCGAAACTAGATTTTTTGGAATGAATGAAGGGACAAGTCTCGATCTATGTCTATATCTAAACTATGGCAATCTGTGTCTGTTCTTTCGGCTGTTAATGATGATAATAGATCCAATAAGAAAACTTGGGCTTTATCTGCATACAATCTTTTGTCCTAATGCAATCTGTATACAATCTTTTGTCCTAATGTGGATAAGTATCGGCTCATAAAAAAAATATATTATGGGTCCCAAGGTTTCACGACTTCAATTTTAATTTAATTTTTGTTACAGCAATATAAGCCAAAGGCTTTCTCAAACAGAAGGCGCAGCGTTAGAGCGCTAGCCTGGTGCGGCACTAGAGACATAGACATAGACAGATCTTTATTTGCGCACACAAAACACACAATATAAGAAACATAAAGAACAATTAACGAAATAAAATTGACAAAAGTTTTTTTTTTTTTTTTTTTAATCTTTCTTCAATATAGGATACAAGATATCACTTATTGATAGTCAATTAGACTACATATAATCTAATCGCTATTGATACCTTATTTGGTAAAGTATCCTATACTGTGAGAGGCGAGGTAGTTCAGGGTGCCCACCAATTGGCTCAGGTAAACAAATGTTTGGCTTGCCTTACGACAATAGTCGCCTGGAGAGGCCCCCAAACGAGCCCTCCTCTGTCAAATGATTCTACTCCCTTTCGCAATGATTTTACAGCGTAGAGAAGAAAGGGGTATGTGTTGTGGGCGCAAAATGGCCCCGACTCAGCTTATGTTGCAAGCAATGCAGTTGCATTGATGCAACGCTGATGATTCTGAGAGCGTCGTGACGCGGCGCTATAGCGTCTTGTTCTTTGATAACGTAACGTAAAAGAGCGAGTGTGACATCAAAGGGCGCGACGCTATAACGCGACGCTATTTCGCCTTCAACTTGACACAGCTTTAAAGGTTTCACGTCTTAAGACGATATATGAGTTTTGAAGGTTTTTCAAATAAATTAATTCTCTTAACCCGTTGGCTATTGGTTTGTATATTGATTGATTCTATAGGAGGTAAAGATCTGGAATTTCAATATACCCTTTCTGAGGATATAACAGAGTTTTTTTATAATCGAGAAACACTAGTGGAATCAAAAACCTCGATACATTATTTCGTCAAAGATAACCTTTCCAAAAAACGGGAATAGCTAATTCTTAAAAATTACTTTCTAGTTTTTGTTAAAACTACCTAGGAATAATGATATTCAACAAAATCAAATTCTGGTAATTAAGTTTTGATCTAAAAGTAATAATAAAAAAAATTTCAATATTTATTACTTTTTCCAATAAAATGTAGTAACCGATGTGGGCCACTGACATATGACAGTCCCTTTCCCTCAGTATAAATAAATAAATCCTCTATGATGTATATATGAGTATGCTATATCAAAAAGATAGACTCTTTTCATTTGGTCGTTTGATTTATTTGTCGTATATCGTCTTAATGGTGAAATAATATTTGTTACAGCTCCACTAAAGCGTTCATCGATAGACAAGCAAACGAACACCCACATCCTGATGCTGTTCATGATACTCCTGGGGCTCTCCCTGCTGTGCGCTGGAAGCTACCAGCTGTGGCAGGCGCGCCGCGCCGACTGGTACCTCGGCCTGGACGGTATGCACACCCTCAAAACATACACAAACAGACAGATAATCAAACACACAGACACGTAAACACAACAATCTTGAGCTCACAAACTAAAATGCACACAACCACACACAAACTAACAAGCACACTCACACAAATGCACGCAACCGATATGCACACTGACATATAAACACACATCTCGATGCTGTTCATGGTCACAGGAACACGACTGGTGGATCACCTGAGAAAAATCTACAAATAGATAGCGATTGTCTGGTTACTAACTACTTGCCAAATCGCCACCAACGGGGTCACCAAAATTTTACTGCTTGACCAGTACACACAGACCAGGCCGGCGTGTCGGTGATCATTTATTTGTATAGTAGTAAATGTCTTAAATTACTGCGCTCCTAAACAGATGAGCATGTATCCTATATCGAATCAATACATAGTATAAAATGAAGTCGTTTCCCGCGTCTGTCCCTATGTATGCTTAAATCTTTAAAACTATGCAACGGATTTTGATGCGGTTTTTTTTAATAGATCGAATGATTCAAGAGGAAGGTTTATAAGTATAACACATGCACAAAATATTAAAGGTTAGGCGGTACAAAGTTCGCCGGGTCGACTAGTATAGAATAAAAAAAGGGAAATCTTTATTGTACGAAAACAAGAATCTAACTTCCCAAAAAAAATTGAAAATTTTTTGTTTGCAGATGCCCAGAATGCAAACTTTGGTTTCAACTTCCTGACGTTCCTGATATTGTTCAACAACCTTATCCCGATATCGCTGCAGGTCACCGCTGAGATCGTGAGGTTCTTTCAAGTAAGTATTGTGTTGTAAGTTACACCATGGTAATTACATAACAGAAACTATAAAGACGTAAGTAAGAAGACACTTTTGATTAATATAAACAATAACTAAGAGAAATATAATAATCATCATATATCCGGCTCGAAGGACCAATTTGCAAACAACGAAACCGAAGGTTCTTTTTTTTTTAAACTGGTCGTTCTCTCCGATGCATCTACCTTCGTAATTATATTTATGGTAGCTATTAGCTACGTTAGAATTTAGAAACTTGCTAGAAAAATTAATGCTAATCCCTATTGACTTGATTGAATATGTCGTCTATTTTCTCCATTACCATGCTGTCTACCAAAAAATATAAAATATCATCTCCTTTAACCTTTTTTTTTTTTTAAGGCGGGGAAACTCCTAACGAGTACCCTGCAGCCCCGGGGGGAGCCGCACTAAAACCCCGCCGGTGTCCTTCTCGGCTGATAGCAGGAGGGTCGCGGGAAAGCCAGAATTTAGGAATTCTCCGCGACCCCCATCTCCTTTAACCTAGCCTAAAATAGTTATGTAGACAAAATCAAACATGCGAAATAATGTTTGTTAGAAACCGTGCTTTGATAATTTTGCACGTATTATTTTATCTAAGCTATTAGTATATGGGTTGCCTGTAAGAAATCGCTTTTAGCTATAAGTCCGCCCATTGCATGCAAATTTAAATATGTGTACCATTAATTGTATAATGTTCTTTTTATCTTTTGTATGCAATAAAGTGTTTTTTAACTTTTAACTTTTATATCGCTTCTATTTTCCCAGGCAAAGTTCATATCAGCGGACCGGGAGATGTACCACGCAGCATCAGACACTCCAGCCCAGGCTCGGACCTCCAACCTGAATGAGGAACTGGGCATGGTGCAGTACGTGTTCAGCGACAAGACCGGCACTCTCACCTGCAACGTCATGGAGTTCAAGATGTGCTCCGTTCAGGAGGTAACACAATAGAGGCTTTATATAAGTCTTTTAATGACTCCTGAACTTCCCCAGATAATCTACTCCCGCACTGACATAATCATTAACATTATAATAAGCATTATTTTATAAAATCTTATTGAGTTTATTGTAAAAAAAAATATGTCTGTGAGTGTAATTATCATTCCCCCAATAAAAATTAGTGCACCGATCGTTACCAACCCGCACTAATCCGCAGAAAAATGCTCTTTTTTTGGTTTTATTGTATTAAAAATTTTCTTGCTGGATTTTAACTGGTTAGCAGATTAGTACATTTTCAATATCAATTTATACTGACTGTAAAGATATTAAAGAAGCTCCATTAAAATTGCTATTTTCCGTTATATTTATATAATTTTGTACGCACTCGTGATGAAACGCTTGTGGGTCACTGCTGGCATTAGATTATATTAGTTTCATTTATTTCACACTATCATATTCATATTACATACAAAGTTGTATTATTTTGTATGTAATATGAATTGTAGTTGTTGTAGTTGCATGTTCTGTAAATAAAATGTCAAAGTATAATGTGATCGTCAAAATATTGTACAAAAATTATATAAAAAATAATAAGTAGTTACTTAATTATTTAAGTACTATGTATGTAAGTATTGACTGAAAATCAGCGTTGTCGGTGCAAACCTTCAGCACATGCTGAGTCAGTGCCATTTTACGGCGGCTGCAACACGCATACAACTTGTTTTCTTTTATTTTATTTTTGTTGTGTTTTTAATTTAGTTATTTTATGTTTATTTTATTTTGTATTTAAATGTGTGTTTTATTGAATAATGTGTGTCACAGCATGTTCTGTAAATAAATAATTTCTTTCTTTCCTTCATGCAAAAGGTTAAAATATTTTAATTTGTGAACCCTATTACCCCAAGGTGATCTACTCGCCGCCCGCCCCCGGCGAGCCGCTGGAGGAGACCCTGCTGCAGCAGCACCTGGCGCGGGGCGGCGCGCGCGCGGCCGCGCTCGAGGAGTTCCTCACGGCGCTGGCCATCTGCCACACCGTCATCCCGGAGGAGCGCGGCGCCGCGGTCAGCTACCACGCCGCCTCGCCCGGTCAGTATGTTACAGGGGGCGGAGCAGGGGCTGGGCTTCTAAGGAGGTCGCGAACTCGTGACGTGATGTGCAAGTCCAATGACTGAGCCTAACCTAACCTTTTTTTCGGCGTAGAAACTCCAAACGAGTTATGTGGGGTTCGCACCCGCTACAACCCGGCCACTGATAGCAGAGAGGCCGCGGGTACGGGGTACTGTGAAATTCTCCGCGACCCCCCCCCCAAGCATTGGCTGTAGAGCCTCATAAGAAAGAAAGAAAGAAAGAAAGAAATCATTTATTTACAGCAGCCTGTGTCACACAAACAAAACATAACATAACAATGAGACATACATTCAAACATATTTACACACTAAAGGTAAAATAAACTAAAAAGTAAAAATAAACTAAAACTAAAAAAAGCTGTTTGTGTGTTGCAGCTGCCGTAAAATGGCACTGACTCAGCATGTGCTGTAGGTTTTCACCTACAGCGCTGATTTTCAGTCAATGCCAGCAAGTGACCCACAAGCGTTCTAAGAGTGCGTACAAAAAAACACGCAAAGCAGTGCAGATTACATAGACAAAACCTGGCATAAATAACTATATGCATATATATTTTAATTTATAATAGGTGATAAATAAATAAACCATATAAATATTACTTTGATGCGATACGGGTTGTCATATTTTAGTCTCAGTCATTGTGGTAGTCGCATAGGCATAGCATAGGAAACGGAGCAGGAGCGGCGGTAAGTTACGGAATTAGGAAGGAGTTAAAAGTCTCTGCTGATCAACCAAATGCACCCTGAGCTTACGCACAAAGGTGCATCTACTTGAGGCTTCACGGACTGGGGGAGGGATATTATTCCAGCACTTGGTCGCCGCGTACCTAAAACTTCCTCGAAAGGCCATTGTTCGATGCTTAGGAACTCTCAGCGTTATCCTATGGACATGACGAAGTCTCGAAGACCATTGTAGCTTTCGATACAGGTAAGAGGGCATTTTTGATTGAATAACACCAAACAGCAGTGAAGCAAGATGGAGTTTCCGGCGAGTCTCCATGTTGAGGAGCTTGGCGGCGTTCAAGTACGGAGTAATGTGGGATCTAGGAGGAACTTTGAAACAAAAACGTGCACATGCGTTTTGAACACGCTGTATTAACCTTTTTGTCCGGTCAAGTATACAGCCACCATAAACGACATCACAGTAGTTTAATCTCGACAGTATAAGCGATTCACAAAGCATGACACGCAAATCAGTGCTAAGGTAATCACGTATACTGTAAAGAATCTTCAGACGGTAGAAACAGTTACCTACAATGCTGGCGAAGTGGTTCTCAAAATGCAACTCACCATCCATCAGCAGCCCGAGGTTCCTAGCCTCTACCACCCGTTCCACTGGTTCACCCATAATAGCTATATCATTGCCGGAAAGGGCCTGCACCGTATTCTGGATTTGAAGTTTTGAGCCAAGGACCAGATACTTTGATTTGCTGGGATTCAGCACTAGACAATTACGTGAAGACCACGACGCAATTTCATGTAGGTCTCTGTTTATAGATTTTGCAACTGAACCTGCATCTTTGGGTACGACAGGTGAGTAGAGCTGTACGTCATCAGCATAAAGATGGTACCTACATTCTTTAATTATATTTGTTATATCAGCTGTATACAATATAAACAACAGAGGGCCAAGAATTGACCCCTGCGGGACCCCTCTCGATATCATTTTACACGCAGAGAACTGCACTGTCCCGTTTGTCTTCCGCAACCCGACCACTTGCGAACGGCCTGACAAATAATCACTGAACCACTTGACTGTAGTACTGTCAAATCCATAATACGACATCTTAGATAAGAGAAGGGGAATGCTAATGCAATCGAAAGCTCTGGAGAAATCTAGCAGTACCAGAATTGTGCTCTGACCATCATCAAGCGCTGAGAGCACGTTGTCCACAACATCGAGTAGAGCAGTGCTAGTACCACGCCCTTTCCGGAAGCCAGATTGCAACTCCGGCAGTAAGCCATTTTTCTCCAGATATTTCGAAAGCTGATTACACACAACCCTTTCTATTATCTTCGACATGCAGGGCAGAATACTTATTGGACGAAGTTCGGATATAAGAATAGGATTAGGTTTTTTGGGAAGTGGCGTAACCTTTGCAATCTTCCACTCAGTCGGAAATGTTTGCGTCATTAAGCTTTTGTTAATGATAGCAGTTAAAGCAGGTAGAGTAGTCGGCAGAGTAAGTAATATCATGTCAATGTCAATCAAGTCAACGCCCTTTGCTGTTGTCTTGATTCCGGATACAATTTTTAAAATTGCATCCGGTGAGACAGAGTCCAGTGAAAAGTTTGTAGCTTTGTCATGTCTGTGGTGCTCAAAAAAGGTAAGATCGGAAATAGTCACATCAGTCTGTCCAGGTATTTTTAAAAAGAAGTCGTTGATTGCGTCAGCGTCAGTAAAGTGTGAGGGAAGTTCCACATCACGCTTGTTCGGCAGAACCGTGCGTTTAAGGTTTTTCCACAATGTTTTGGAGTCGTCAGCGCAGTGATTTATGTTGTCTTCGAAGTAGGCACGTTTTTCGCTATGAATAGCGGCTACGACAAGGTGTTTTAGTTCGAGATAATAGTGTTTGTGTTCCTCTTGTCTAGTCTCTTTATAGCGTTTATGTGCCTTGTCCCTGAGACGCATCATTAAACGCACGTTCTCCGTCAGCCAGGGCTTAGGGGACTCCCTCACAACAATAGTCTTTATGGGAGCATGTCTGTCATAAAGTCCGTTAAGTAAATCATTAAACATCGTCAGCATATCGTTTACGTCGTGCAGTGATAAAATATCGTCCCAGTCTAACGATATTAGGTCACTGTTAAAGTCGTTCAGGTTTATGTCTTTAATAGGTCGGTAAACTATAAAAGTCGGTGGTGGTTTTTTCTTTTTTATATCTACGTCAACTATGATGAAAGCGTGTCTCCCTAAGTCAGGTATGTGGTTTACGTCTGCGCTAAAAACTCGTGCATCGGTACATACCAAGTCAATAGCTGTCTCGCTGTGATCCGTAAAATGAGTCGGTTTGTCAATCAGTTGGGTCAGGTTTAACGAAGTAATGAAATTTTCAAGTTGTTTGTAATATCTGTCATTGGGGTCTAAGTAATTGATATTAAAGTCACCTAGAATAATTATACTATCATAGTCAGTAAAAGAAGTCACAGTATCCGTAATCGCATCAAAAAAAATTCCTGGATTTACCCATTCCGGACGGTAAGCCGTGCCAACAATCAGTTTCTTGCCACTAACATTAAAACGCAGCCACATTTGTTCCACATTTGTCACGGACGGGCAAGGACATATTCTTGCCACAAGTGGACGCTTTATGTAGAAAGCAACTCCGCCACCAGAACCCGATTTCCGGTTATCTGCCGGCCTCGGAATGTGCTTTAGACTGTACCCCGGTATCTTCG
Source organism: Euspilapteryx auroguttella (assembly GCA_951802225.1). Classification (NCBI taxonomy): domain Eukaryota; kingdom Metazoa; phylum Arthropoda; class Insecta; order Lepidoptera; family Gracillariidae; genus Euspilapteryx; species Euspilapteryx auroguttella. The sequence continues at coordinate 13,538,002 of OX637647.1, forward strand.
GAGCACGCCCTTCTTGCCCGTCACGTAACCATGTTTCATTAATTGCAATGACATCTGCTGAAAAATTCATCATCGCAGCTGTGAATTCGTCATGACCAGTGCCTAATGAGCCTGCGTTGAACAAACCAACTCTAAATAATTTAGATTTATTCATTGTTAAAACTAGTAAAATAAATAAATATACTAATAAAATAAGTCAAAAAACAAATTACAAAATCGTCTGAGTAACAGCATTTGAGTCTACTGACACTGACCGAAAACACGGCACACCACAACAGCTGCAAATCAAACAAACAGCTTGCAAAAAGTAAAAACAAGAAGTAAACAAATAAGTTACGATAAAAAACAAAAGTAACAACTGCATAAAATTTTACGAAAAACACATCTAAATGCAAATTGCTTGTAAAAAGTACATATAACAAAAAGTCCAAAAAGTTTACAAATAAATGACGATAAAAACCAAAAGAAAAAAACACAAAATGAAAAATTACGAAAAACAAATAAAAACAGCAAGGATTATAATCATAACTCTTTTTCAAAGACAAGAAAAAATTAATATGCATTAACAAAACGCTTTGTAAATTATAGGCAAACCAAAGACAAAGAAGAACGCTAGCAAAAAACAAAAACAAGCTTCGTAAAAGGAAAAGTAAAGTGAATTGGCTATGGTCATTGGCAAAGAGAGGAGGCTCATCTCGGGGGGACATGGTTGTAGCCAAACCTAACCCGGTTTCTTCGTGTCTCCCGCGACGATCGAACCCAAGATCTTCCGAGCCGTAATCAAAACTCGCTGCTTATGCTTATGCATTTTATGCTACCTCATCTCGTATACTTATATATTATCGTGTAATCCCACATGACACTGAGCTGCAATTTTTTTTTCTTTCTAAGTTAATTTCCTCTACAGATTTAAAAAATAAAAAATGAGAAAAACAATAGAGTAGAAATTTTTAATGTTCCCAATTTTACGATTGTGCAAAGGTCAAGAAATAATGTAATTATTGAATCCGGCTCGAAGGACCATCTTTTAGTTATATCAACTGGAATTCCATCCGTTACTACAAAAAATGACCGGTTTAAATCGCAAATTTGTATATACGAACTCGAGATTTAAACCTATTCTATTGATTTAGACAAGGTGGAATTATTTTTGTGGTAGAGCCGTCAGAAGTCGAAGAAATCATTGCGAAAGGGAGTAGAACCATTTGACAGAGGAGGGCTCGTTTCTGGGCCTCTCCAGGCGACCATTGTCGTAAGGCAAGGCAAACATTTGTTTACCTGAGCCAATTGGTGGGCACCCTGAACTACCTCGCCTCTCACAGTATAGGATACTTTACCAAATAAGGTATCAATAGCAATTAGATTAGATGTAGTCTAATTGAATTTCAATAAGTGATATCTTGTATCCTATATTGAATAAAGAATTATTTGATTTGATTTGAAGTGAAGAGCACAGTATAACAGTAGTAACGGCTTGCAGACGAGCGCGCCCTGGTGCTGGGCGCGGCGGCCCTGGGCTGGGTGTTCTGGCGGCGCTCGCCGGCGCGCGTGGAGCTGCGCGCGCGCGCCCGCCCGCCGCTCACTGCCGCCGTGCTGCACGTCATAGAGTTCACCTCCGCCAGGAAGAGGATGTCCGTCGTCGTCCGCACTGAGGCTGGTGAGTCATTACAGACGCCGCCCGCCGCTCACTGCCGCCGTGCTGCACGTCATAGAGTTCACCTCCGCCAGGAAGAGGATGTCCGTCGTCGTCCGCACTGAGGCTGGTGAGTCATTACAGACGCCGCCCGCCGCTCACTGCCGCCGTGCTGCACGTCATAGAGTTCACCTCCGCCAGGAAGAGGATGTCCGTCGTCGTCCGCACTGAGGCTGGTGAGTCATTACAGACGCCGCCCGCCGCTCACTGCCGCCGTGCTGCACGTCATAGAGTTCACCTCCGCCAGGAAGAGGATGTCCGTCGTCGTCCGCACTGAGGCTGGTGAGTCATTACAGACGCCGCCCGCCGCTCACTGCCGCCGTGCTGCACGTCATAGAGTTCACCTCCGCCAGGAAGAGGATGTCCGTCGTCGTCCGCACTGAGGCTGGTGAGTCATTACAGACGCCGCCCGCCGCTCACTGCCGCCGTGCTGCACGTCATAGAGTTCACCTCCGCCAGGAAGAGGATGTCCGTCGTCGTCCGCACTGAGGCTGGTGAGTCATTACAGACGCCGCCCGCCGCTCACTGCCGCCGTGCTGCACGTCATAGAGTTCACCTCCGCCAGGAAGAGGATGTCCGTCGTCGTCCGCACTGAGGCTGGTGAGTCATTACAGACGCCGCCCGCCGCTCACTGCCGCCGTGCTGCACGTCATAGAGTTCACCTCCGCCAGGAAGAGGATGTCCGTCGTCGTCCGCACTGAGGCTGGTGAGTCATTACAGACGCCGCCCGCCGCTCACTGCCGCCGTGCTGCACGTCATAGAGTTCACCTCCGCCAGGAAGAGGATGTCCGTCGTCGTCCGCACTGAGGCTGGTGAGTCATTACAGACGCCGCCCGCCGCTCACTGCCGCCGTGCTGCACGTCATAGAGTTCACCTCCGCCAGGAAGAGGATGTCCGTCGTCGTCCGCACTGAGGCTGGTGAGTCATTACAGACGCCGCCCGCCGCTCACTGCCGCCGTGCTGCACGTCATAGAGTTCACCTCCGCCAGGAAGAGGATGTCCGTCGTCGTCCGCACTGAGGCTGGTGAGTCATTACAGACGCCGCCCGCCGCTCACTGCCGCCGTGCTGCACGTCATAGAGTTCACCTCCGCCAGGAAGAGGATGTCCGTCGTCGTCCGCACTGAGGCTGGTGAGTCATTACAGACGCCGCCCGCCGCTCACTGCCGCCGTGCTGCACGTCATAGAGTTCACCTCCGCCAGGAAGAGGATGTCCGTCGTCGTCCGCACTGAGGCTGGTGAGTCATTACAGACGCCGCCCGCCGCTCACTGCCGCCGTGCTGCACGTCATAGAGTTCACCTCCGCCAGGAAGAGGATGTCCGTCGTCGTCCGCACTGAGGCTGGTGAGTCATTACAGACGCCGCCCGCCGCTCACTGCCGCCGTGCTGCACGTCATAGAGTTCACCTCCGCCAGGAAGAGGATGTCCGTCGTCGTCCGCACTGAGGCTGGTGAGTCATTACAGACGCCGCCCGCCGCTCACTGCCGCCGTGCTGCACGTCATAGAGTTCACCTCCGCCAGGAAGAGGATGTCCGTCGTCGTCCGCACTGAGGCTGGTGAGTCATTACAGACGCCGCCCGCCGCTCACTGCCGCCGTGCTGCACGTCATAGAGTTCACCTCCGCCAGGAAGAGGATGTCCGTCGTCGTCCGCACTGAGGCTGGTGAGTCATTACAGACGCAAGCATGTTGGGAATGGGAGCTGTGTCGAAAAAAGGCAATTTCAGATCACTCGACATGTTAAACAGATAGCGTGGGTGTACAGTTTACTATTTTTTGGACTGATCTGTGTATCTGTGATCTGTTGGTCTCATACCGCCTGGAGTCGCGTGGTGTACGACCCTGAACCACCTTGCCTCATGCGGTATAGGTACTATATTTTAAATATTGTAATTTACGAGCCTCATAAATATTTTATTTTAGATATTTGGCTTTTTGACTACAAAAACATAAAATAATCAAAACATAGTTGGTATAAGCATGAGGCAAGGTAGTTTAAATTCGTCTCTGTACGGTTTCAGGCAATAAGCAACCAGCCCGTTATCATATTTATGTCTATGTCTATTGTCCCTCAGGTGAGATAAAGGTGTTCTGCAAGGGCGCCGACTCAGCACTGTACCCGCGGCTGGCGGGCGGCGCGGCGGCGGCGGGCGCGGACGGCACTCTTCGTCACTTGGAGCAATTCGCCGGCGAAGGACTGCGCACGCTCGTCTTTGCTAGTGCCACCATCAGCGAGGCAGACTATCAGGTTTGTGTGTCTTATTTCTATGGGGTTAGAGTTGAAAGTCGGCCGGCAACTCGTTTAAAGATAAACCTACTGCGGGCTCGTCCGGTACTCTTCGTTATTTCGAGCAGTTTTCGAAGGACTGCGAAGACTCGTCTTTGCTAGTGCCACTATCAGCGAGGCAGACTATCAGGTTTGTGTGTCTTATTTAAATGGGGTTAGAGTTGAAAGTCGGCCGGCATCTGTTTTTAAGATTAAAACCATCGTATTTTTGTCCACTTTATCTTAATTCACTTAATTCTGTAGCAATAATTAAACATTGGCTAATTTTTTATGTTGCCAGCTTAAGCAAAATTACTTTGCTTTTGTTTTATTTGTACAGTTAGGATAAAAAAAAACAAAAGCAAAAACTAATGTATTCAAAAAACAAATTCATTATAACACGACCATGAACCGGAAATAAAAATCATTCACTTTAGGACTAGGGAATAGTAACCAAAAAGTCCTCCTTTCGAGCGGATGGGATAACCAAAACCAATTATTCTTGTTCCTAAACAGGAATGGGCGAACCTGTACCACAAGGCGAGCATAGCTATTCAGGATCGGGAGCAGAAGATCGAGGAAGCGGCCTCGCTCATAGAGAACAACCTCAAGCTGCTTGGAGCCACTGCTATTGAAGACAAATTACAGGTAAATTTCAACAAGTTTGATAGAAATTACGTTTTTATACTTAGCTAGTTAAGCAGTGTGTCCCATTAGGAAACGTAGCTGGGAAGGGGGGTGGTAGGGACTGGCTGGTCACAAGGGTAACCAGAAAAATAAAAAAAACCGCTGTGGGTATTTAAGAAAATGAAAATTTAAGCCAAATCAATCTTCAAATTTATTACCAACTTTTCAGAAGCATCCTATGTATAATCATTAACATTATAACAAGCCTTATCTGATACAAATTTCTTTATCTTTTTTACTCCTAACCGTTGGTTTTTATTACTTTTATTATTCTTATATTAAGGATGGAGTACCAGAGACGATAGCAGCTCTCCTAAAGGCAAACATCCACGTGTGGGTACTAACGGGAGACAAGCAGGAAACCGCCATCAACATCGCGCATTCGGCGCGCCTCATACACCCCTCCATGCCTCTTTTACTACTCAACGAAGACAGCTTAGACGTGAGTTTACTGTGCGCTGTGTGTAGTTATAGAACATCAACTGTGGGTGCTGAAACATCGCCTCATACACCCCGCCATGCCGCTGCTGCTGCTCATCTGGACGTGAGTTTACTGTGCGCTGTGTGTAGTTATAGAACATCACCTGTGGGTGCTGAAACATCGCCTCATACACCCCGCCATGCCGCTACTGCTGCTCAACGAGGTCAGCCTAGGCGTGAGTTTACTGTGCGCTGTGTGTAGTTATAGAACATCATTAGTGGGTGCTGTGCTGACACATCGCACACTCGGCTCGCCTCATACTCCCCGCCGCCATGCCGCTGCTGCTACGTGAGATTACTGTGCGATGTGTGTAGTTATAGGTTTTCATATTCAAGAGTGAGTAGATGTGCATGAGACGTTTACTAAGGTTGCTTTTTGTTCCAACATAAATTCGTACCGTGGAGTGTATTTTAACAACCAAAGAAACCTTTCATGACGTAGGTATAACATAAATAAAATAAGATATTCCTAAATCCAAGAGTAAGCTAATGAAAATCAAATACTAACCAAAAAACTATAGCCAACATAATCTACAAATCCATGTTTACATTAATCGCACAGGGCACGCGCGAGCTGATCTCCCGCCACGCGGCAGACTTCGGCGATAACCTTCGCAAGGAGAACGACGTGGCGCTGGTGATCGACGGGAAAACACTCAAGTACGCCGTCGGCTGCGACCTGAAGAAGGACTTTTTGGACCTCTGCATATCTTGCAAGGTTGTGGTCTGCTGTCGCGTGTCGCCCATTCAGAAGGCTGAGGTATGAAATAAAATAATACTTTGTTGATTGATTATGCTTCTTTATTTTTTGATGCCTATCGATTAGAATATCTTAGTTAGCTCGTTACTTAAACTACCATAGTTTCAAGCATGCTGTGTATACTATTTTTTGGTTGCCAACCTAGATTAAAACAATATTGTATGTTGTATTTTAAGTGCTGATTTGGTTGTTAACTGTTTGTATACCGAAATAAATAAATAAAGAATCTTATTGCTACAGTTAATAAGATTCTTTATTTATTATTATTTATTCTTTATTTATGCCAGTTCAAACTTGGTGATTTACAAAAAACTGTTCTTTATATACTTCTGGGTTGCGGTGTTATTGAATGAAATGAAATGAAATGAAATTCATTTATTTGCCAGAATATGAGTTTCATTACAATAGATGGTCAATTATACACTAGGATCTAACATATTCCACTGAAAGTCAGTGTGCAAATACTTATTTAAAACTAAAGTCATGCAGTATTTACAAAATATTACAAATTTCTTAGAATGTCAATGGCTAAATTATTTAGGATGTCACAGATGGCTTTATATTGTGAATAAATAATGTTATAAGTAGTATTTAAATTTTGTCTTTTAGATATTCATCAACGGAATAATACATTTTTGCGATTAGGAACCTGTGTAAATGATTTTTAAGTTGAGGCATTGATTTTGTTTTGAACATATTAGGAAGTTTATTGTAAATTGTAATCGCCATACAGTAGCTGTTTCGTGACCTAAGATCTAATTTCCTAGGCGGTACATACAATCTTTCCCTTTGTCTTCCATAGCACTTTTTAACGACATCAGAATGCTTTGGAAAGAGGTGTTTGTTCATTTGTCCTAACAAAGACACACATTTCATATATGTAAAGACATGGAAGTGGAAGTATAGTTAGTCTTTCAAACAGTGGCTTGCAGCTGTCAGTAAAATATGCTCCAGATACTGCTCGTATGCATTTCTTTTGAGCTATAAATGCCTTTTCAAGATCTACAGAATTACCCCACAACACAATACCATATCTTAGAATACTCGATATACAGGGTGTTTCTGACAAGGCGGTAATAAATCAAAGGAGGGATTCTGCTCACCATTCCTAACAACTTTCCCAAAGCAACATGGTTTGAAATCTCAAAACAAAAATCAGCCGTCACGTACATTGACCCCGTCAGCTGATCGAACCAATGTATGGAACAGCTGTTATTTTTTATTTAGATTTCGACCCATGTTCCTTTAGGAAAGTTGTTAGTTATGGTGAGCAGAAGCCCTCCTTTGATTTATTACCGCCTTGTCAGAAACACCCAGTATAACCATGATAGGCTAGCACAGCCGTATTCTCATTTACTGTTTGCGTTAACCTTCTAAGTACGTATACAAAACTGTAGAGTTTAAAGCACACATTTCCAATGTGTTGTTTCCAGCTACAGTGTTTGTCAATTATGACCCCTAAAAATTTTGTACTCTCCACTTCATTAATTTTAATATTATTAAAAACAATGTCAAGTTGTAAAGGTTTGCGTTGATATGGGTGAAATTGAATATAATTTGTCTTCGTCATATTTAATTTTAAATTGTTGTTATTCAGCCAGTCAACTATTAATTCTAAATTTGTTTTTATTTCATTATCTATTTCTTTATTGTCTTTACATTTTATTATGACAGTTGTACCATCTGCGTAAAGGACGCATTGTTGAGATATGGCATCTGGAAGATCGTTAATGTAAATAAGAAACAAAAGTGGACCTATAATACTACCTTGAGGTACCCCATATGGATATTGATCCCTAGCAGCTGATTTGTAGCATTTAATGGCATTTTTTGATCGCTGCTTGATTTCAACAATTTGTTTTCTATTACTCAGATATGAAGTGATCCATTCCAGGGCACAACCTCGTATACCGTAGTATTCCAATTTATCAATTAGTGTTTTGTGACTCACGAGGTCAAATGCTTTGCTCATATCTAAGAAAAGAGAAACAGGAGTAGCACCGGAATCGATAATACCCGTTATCTCCCTCATATCATTTTGAGTTGAAACTTATTTATTAATTCTACTTTACAGGTTCTAAACTACCAATAAATGGCATGAAATTGTTCCTCAACCCATGTCTTTCAATTATTCCATAGTTTACATAGTTAATTTCACCATATTTTCTATTTCTTTTAAAATATAGGGAATTTCCGTTTTTATTATCCAATAGCATTACTCTGCAATATATCAATGTAGATGCTGGTAGAGCACTTCTGCTACGAAAACACACAAAGTGGCGTTAGAAAGAGACAAGATCATAGTCGTAGATCAATTTCGTACGTTAGTGTAGGATATAATAATATTATTATTCGAATTATTATTATTATTATGTAATTATCTCCGTTTTCAGCCTTTTCATGCATACAAAAAATATGAAATCTTAAACTAAAAAAAGAAGCTCTCTATTTACACAAAGTATAGAAGAATTGAAAATTGTTACTGCGTTTTGTCACTAAGAATTTTTTTAGTGCTATAATATGCTTTATCTACGAGGAAGTTAGAGAGATACGGTTAGATGTCGCGGCAGAGGTGTGCTAACAGCAAGAGAGTATCAAACGTGTGTTGTATCATTGTACCTACTGTACTCCCAGGTGGTAGAAATGGTATCGACGGCCACCGGCGCGGTGACGCTGGCTATCGGCGACGGCGCCAACGACGTGGCGATGATCCAGCGCGCGTCCGTGGGCGTGGGCATCTCGGGCGTGGAGGGGCTGCAGGCCGTCTGCGCCTCCGACTACAGCATCGCGCAGGTATGTACTACTTAACTTAACCCTATGACTCAACTCGGTACAGATCTGTACCGGTGACGAGCGAGGCGCCGCGCGACTTTTTTTTACTAATTTTTTATTTATAGTAAACTAGAGGCTGCCCCGCGGTTTTTCCCGCGCAGATTTCTCATAAACACAAAAATCCCGTTTTTTTCCGTTCCCGTGGGAATTTCGGGAAATCCCTTCTTAGTGCTCACCTACACTCGCTAAAGAACCCACGTGCAAAATTTGAGCCCGCTACGCCCAGTAGTTTCGGCTCTGCGTTGTCTGTCAGTCAGTCAGTCAGTCAGTCAGTCAGTCAGTCAGTCAGTCAGTCAGTCAGTCAGTCAGTCAGTCAGTCAGTCAGTAACGGAAGAGTTTTATATATGTCGTGGCCAAATCGTAAAATTGGCCATTTCATGATCTGGCCGGCCATTTCATGAAAAGTGCATATTTCATGAAATGGCCAATATTCCTTTGGCCAGATCGTCGGAACCTCAACGTTTAACGATTTGGCCGACCACGTTTGGCCAAATCGTTGTTGTGTAACCTAAAAATTTAAATTCCATTATTTAAATTGTAAAGTTCCCCGTACTAGCTAAATATAAATAATCTAACTCAGAACACAATAACGAGTAAAAAAAAAGTTATTTTACTATAATTCGAGTAATGTATGATTTAAATACGGACCTTTAAAAAATCGTTCGGAACTCCATGGTTTTTGAAATAACTTTTGTTTATCGATTGGTTTGCGTAAAACTCACAAACCTTCGAATCAAACGAAGGTGTTATGTACCTACTTTTATCGTCCTTTTCCTCACTTAAATTCACTTTTTTCGTTTTATTATTGTAAACCGTAATGGCGCGTCACAACAAATCACACAACACACGCAACAACAGCGCCACTAGCGGAGAAATATTTAACTATTCAACGATATGATCGCTAACGTTTGGCCATTTCATGAAATAGTCAAACGATCACTTGGCCAAATCGTTGAACGTTTAGATTTTAACGATCTGGCCAACGAATATTGGCCATTTCACGAAAAAATCACATTTCATGAAATGGCCGGCCAGATCATGAAATGGCCAATTTTACGATATGGCCACGACATATATATTGATTAGCGTAAGAGACACTATATTTTGGTACTTGAAGAATAAACATGTAAACCTTATATCAAAGTTTCATTACCATCAACCCGACGCAACGATCCTAATATTATACCTCTGAAATATCATAATTCGTTCTTCGTTCCTTAGTATGACTGCTCCGTGGCTCAGTTGGCAGTGATGTGGACTGAGTAAGCGTGTGCACCCGGGTTCGATTCCCGGGCGGGGCGAATATTGATATGATGAATATCGATGTTTGTTTCCGGTCTGGGGGGTGATCTTTGTCTCTGTATATGTTTCGGGCACCCTAGATACAGGTTCTACCTAGTTAGGGGCTCTAAGTGTGATGTGTTATTATTATTAACTCCACTCTAACTTGTCTGTCACAAATAAAGCCGCATTAACTGCATAAAGATCGCAGATGAAAAAACGCTATCAATGTTGCCCCCTTTTATTGCTATCGAGCGTTTTTATGATATCTTTATCAATGGTGTCAGTTCCGGTTCCTGCTGCGGCTGCTGCTGGTGCACGGCGCGTGGAACTACTCGCGCATCAGCAAGCTCATCCTCTACTCCTTCTACAAGAACATCTGTCTGTACGTCATCGAGCTCTGGTTCGCCATCTACTCCGCCTGGTGAGTCACAGTCACAAGTAGCCATAGGCTGTCGAGTCGGAGTTCGGAGTCGCACTCTAATGTGTTAAAACATAATTTTAAATCTTTCTCCGCTCCAATTATATATACAGGGTGTTTCTGACAAGGCGGTTTTAAATCAAAGGGGGGACTCAGCTCACCATACCTAACAACTTTCCCAAACCAATATGGGTCGAAATCTCAAAACAAAAATCAGCTGTCCCATACATTGACCCCGTCAGCTGATCGAACCAATATATGGAAAAGCTGTTTTTTTTTTTTTTTGAGATTTCGACCCTTGTTGCTTTGGGAAAGTTGTTAGTTATGGTGAGCTGAATCCCTCCTTTGGTTTATTACCGCCTTGTCAGAAACACCCAGTATACTGTCGTGTTCCGACATTAGTATTAGCCGGATCGAGCCAGGATAATCTTAAACAAAAAACACAGAAAATAGCTAAAAAAAAGAAGTAAAATAACTAACTAACCTGAACTCGAGAAAGTCTCGTTCGAGTTCAAGTTGAGCGAGTAAACTCAAAGCACCGACTGTGAATACAGCCTCAGGCTGTAAGCGTATGCTCACTGTGTTGACGTCGGAACTCAGCTGTGTAATATCAATCTGTACCTGAGAATGCGTTTTTTGTTTTTTTATTAGTAGTTCGAACTCCCACTCGACTGTGAATGTCAGCCTTAAATTCTGTCCCCCTTACCACAGAAAAAGTTAGACCGGTCTAAATCATAAATTTGTATGACGAATAATTGATTTAAACCTAGTCTAGTTATTTAGAACAGGTTAAACTCTTTTTGTGGTAGAGATGTGTATGATAAGCTGGCAAGCTGGCCCCTTGTCACGTTGGTAATAAAGCATAAAATCGGCTAAACGTGGGTCCGGCTCTTGAGCTGGTACCTCTGCCTAAACCTTCGGGGTATAAAAGGCGTGATATTATGTTATGTATGTGTATGATACAAACTATACGATTCGTATCTTCTTGTTTCTAGCTGTATTAGCGACGGAAATTACACTCTTACGTCTTATATATTGAGTTCTTTTTAGACTAACATTTATGTCTTCTCCAGGTCAGGTCAAATCCTGTTCGAGCGCTGGACGATCGGCTTCTACAACGTGATCTTCACGGCGCTGCCGCCCTTCGCCATCGGACTGTTCGACAAGATCTGCTCCGCTGAGATTATGCTAAAGGTACCTATACGCAATATTTTACCTATACGTCCTTTACACTAAATTTTTTTTTTTTTTTTGAGAAATCAGTTTTTTGTGTCTTCTGTAAAGTTTTCCAAATTGGATTAACGAGGTTTGCGAAGTTGGCCGACGATATATGTAACTAGGTTAAAACTGCATCTGTCAGTTAATTTCTCATATAAATAAAAGTAAAATCTTAATTAAGACTGCGCTGTTTGTAAACAAAAAACAAACAGTATCATGGCTAGAAAGAGTATTTAGTTCAACACAAATTGCATTCGTAACCCAAATCTCCCACAGCACACATTACCGTACATACTGTCGCAACAAGGGCTTCTATTTAACGTGCGCACGCATATTCTGGGTGTGGGTGAGCGGTGACGTCACTCCTTCACTCCATACTCTTGTTATTTATTTTGACACAAATTGCACTAGTGACCCAACTCCCCCACACCAACGTGCGCATTCTTCTATAAAAGTATTTAGTTTAACATAAATTGCACTCCCACAGCACCCAGTGCTGTACATCCCGTCGCAACAAGGACTCCTGTTCAACGTGCGCGTGTTCTGGGTGTGGGCGGTGACGTCGCTGCTGCACTCCGTGCTGCTGTTCTGGCTGCCGGCGCTGCTGGCCGCGCACGGAGTGCTGTGGGCCTCGGGCAAGGATGGCGGCTACCTCGTGCTCGGGAACACTGTGTATACGGTTAGTATTGTATTTTATACATGGTGTACAATTATAGATTATGAAAACATACTTATAGCTTAAATCTCATTGAATTGGAGTGAAATGGAAGAGAGCGGTGGAGAACTTTGTCCAGCAGTAGGACCATTAAGGCTAATAATAATTATAAGTACCTAACTAATCTGTGGTATATTATGTAGAAAAGCTTTCTAACTTTCCTACCTTTAAGAAAGTTATTAGATACAATTTTGAAAATGAAGATAATACATACTATTCAAATATAAACCTAGCTAGACCATGAGTTTAAATTTTGATGTAGGATTTCGACTCTTGTTGCTCAGGAAATATTGTCTATACCAATAATAAAGAGGAAAGATTTGATTGTTTGTCTGTTTGTTTGCATAGAATAGTCTCCGGAAATACTGAACCGATTTAAAAAATCTTTCACTGTTGGGATGCTACACCATCCCCGAGTGACATAGGCTAAATAAGATTTTTAAAAAAATTAGGGAAACTTTTTTTAAATTCAAATAACCAAGATGCATTTTTTTCCGTTGTTTACATAGGTTGTTTTTTGTTGTTGTTTGTTTTTTATTCGCCTATTCTGGACAGTCATAAGAACAAAGTGTGTAGAGGCAAATGTTTATTACAATCTTATATTCGTAACGAAGTAACCCGGGAATGCTCTTTAGTTATAAAAAAGAAGAAAAAAATGTATAGTCTGGCACAGTAATGTAAGTGCGGTTTCCGTGGCGCAGTACGTGGTGCTGACGGTGTGCCTGAAGGCGGGGCTGGCCACGCACTCGTGGACGTGGGTCACGCACGTCTCCATCTGGGGCTCGCTGGCGCTCTGGCTGCTCTTCATACTCGTTTACAGGTAGCCTGGAACTTTTGTTTATTATGCTTTTGTTAAAAACAAGATTTGTATTTTTTGGAAGTAAAGTGTTGTTAGATTATAAATAAAACAATTGTTGTTCGTTTGTCTACATAAAACTTTAAGACCTCTGGACTGATTTTGGTTGCTTTGATACAGGGTGTAATTTTTTGATGCCAACTCTACCAAAGGATTTTAACACCGTATGTAAAAAAAAATTAAAGAATACATTCCTTTGTTTTTGAAGAGAAAGAAAACAGCATTTTTTAAGGTTTTCGAAAATAAGCCACGCTCGGGAATCGAAACGTGCCTAAAAACAAAAGCAATGTATAAATGTCATTTTAAAATTAAATAATTTAATTTAGTTTCTAAATAAACCAAGCCGAAAATAGGAAGTAGGGCCAAAGTTAAGCCCCATTTACACGGAGAGAGTTTCTCGACTCGAAAATACATTTCTCGATTGGAAGAAAAAATATATCTTAAGGCCTACCGTTGCATGCAAATTCAATTTGTTTGTAGTTTTGTATCTTATTGTATGCAATAAACTGTTTTCTATTCTATTCTAAACTCTAAGTACGATATCGTTTTTCGAAGGACGATTCTCGCATCGCCTTTGTCTACTGGATGTCCCAGTATAAACAAACAACAGTTGTCTTTCGAGTTCACTAATCAACGAACTCGAATGACAAACTCGACTTCAAATCGGTTTCGTACGATTCTCGCATGTACGAGAATAAATGTCTTACGAGAACGCGTTTAGATAAGTCGAGAAATCGTAAGCGATTATCCCATTGCGATTTTTGCTGTAGTGTAAACAGAAACCCTGGCGATTCTCGTCTTCGATAGTCGCATACGATTTTCGCCCCAAAACGTCAGAGAAACTCTCTCCGTGTAAATGGGCCTTTAGAGCAGCTTACTCAATGAATGAGTGTTCCCACAGCAACGTGTACCCGCTGCTGCCCGTGGGCGCGGTGATGCTGGGCATGGAGCGCATGCTGTTCTCGTCGCTCGCGTTCTGGCTCGGGCTGGCGCTCGTGCCGCTCGCAGCGCTCGTGCCCGACCTCTTCATCACCGTGTGAGTACATCTGCTGTTCTCGTCGCTCGCGTTCTGGCTCGGGCTGGCGCTCGTGCCGCTCGCAGCGCTCGTGCCCGACCTCTTCATCACCGTGTGAGTACATCTGCTGTTCTCGTCGCTCGCGTTCTGGCTCGGGCTGGCGCTCGTGCCGCTCGCAGCGCTCGTGCCCGACCTCTTCATCACCGTGTGAGTACATCTGCTGTTCTCGTCGCTCGCGTTCTGGCTCGGGCTGGCGCTCGTGCCGCTCGCAGCGCTCGTGCCCGACCTCTTCATCACCGTGTGAGTACATCTGCTGTTCTCGTCGCTCGCGTTCTGGCTCGGGCTGGCGCTCGTGCCGCTCGCAGCGCTCGTGCCCGACCTCTTCATCACCGTGTGAGTACATCTGCTGTTCTCGTCGCTCGCGTTCTGGCTCGGGCTGGCGCTCGTGCCGCTCGCAGCGCTCGTGCCCGACCTCTTCATCACCGTGTGAGTACATCTGCTGTTCTCGTCGCTCGCGTTCTGGCTCGGGCTGGCGCTCGTGCCGCTCGCAGCGCTCGTGCCCGACCTCTTCATCACCGTGTGAGTACATCTGCTGTTCTCGTCGCTCGCGTTCTGGCTCGGGCTGGCGCTCGTGCCGCTCGCAGCGCTCGTGCCCGACCTCTTCATCACCGTGTGAGTACATCTGCTGTTCTCGTCGCTCGCGTTCTGGCTCGGGCTGGCGCTCGTGCCGCTCGCAGCGCTCGTGCCCGACCTCTTCATCACCGTGTGAGTACATCTGCTGTTCTCGTCGCTCGCGTTCTGGCTCGGGCTGGCGCTCGTGCCGCTCGCAGCGCTCGTGCCCGACCTCTTCATCACCGTGTGAGTACATCTGCTGTTCTCGTCGCTCGCGTTCTGGCTCGGGCTGGCGCTCGTGCCGCTCGCAGCGCTCGTGCCCGACCTCTTCATCACCGTGTGAGTACATCTGCTGTTCTCGTCGCTCGCGTTCTGGCTCGGGCTGGCGCTCGTGCCGCTCGCAGCGCTCGTGCCCGACCTCTTCATCACCGTGTGAGTACATCTGCTGTTCTCGTCGCTCGCGTTCTGGCTCGGGCTGGCGCTCGTGCCGCTCGCAGCGCTCGTGCCCGACCTCTTCATCACCGTGTGAGTACATCTGCTGTTCTCGTCGCTCGCGTTCTGGCTCGGGCTGGCGCTCGTGCCGCTCGCAGCGCTCGTGCCCGACCTCTTCATCACCGTGTGAGTACATCTGCTGTTCTCGTCGCTCGCGTTCTGGCTCGGGCTGGCGCTCGTGCCGCTCGCAGCGCTCGTGCCCGACCTCTTCATCACCGTGTGAGTACATCTGCTGTTCTCGTCGCTCGCGTTCTGGCTCGGGCTGGCGCTCGTGCCGCTCGCAGCGCTCGTGCCCGACCTCTTCATCACCGTGTGAGTACATCTGCTGTTCTCGTCGCTCGCGTTCTGGCTCGGGCTGGCGCTCGTGCCGCTCGCAGCGCTCGTGCCCGACCTCTTCATCACCGTGTGAGTACATCTGCTGTTCTCGTCGCTCGCGTTCTGGCTCGGGCTGGCGCTCGTGCCGCTCGCAGCGCTCGTGCCCGACCTCTTCATCACCGTGTGAGTACATCTGCTGGCTCGTTACTACACTACTCGCATACTGTCGCATTCACACGTTTATGACGGCGTCTGCCAGTCTGCCACGAGTGTAATAATACAGAAAAAACGGAAATGGGACTCCGTCCCAGACCGCCACTGTACCTAACTGTGACCATAGAAATATCAATCTGATTTTCGTATCTAACACCACATAACTTCACGAGAATCGTTTGACAAGTACATATGAAATTTATTTTGCCGACTTTGACGATTCTTTCTCGAAGAGCTGATAAAAATTTGTTGGCACATGAAAAACAGTAGGAGGATCGCCATCGTCGTATACGATAAGAAGATCATCATTATGATTACAATTATGATAATACGATGTATAGTGTGCAGCACTCGACCCGGCGGGATCTGGGCGCGGCCACCCACTTCGTTTTGTATGGAAACGACCCGCGCCGCCGCGCCCTGCTCCGCCTCGCGAGGCGACACAACTACCCCAATAGACCTGACAAGAGATCTGGTTAGGTTTTAGCTGCTGGTAGACTATTGTAGGGGTCACCATCATTAGCATTATATGGAAAGAAAAATGTCTATGATCATCACATGAATTCTGATATCAGAAGAAACTCTTTTGTTTGTTTTCTCTTTTGTTTGTAGTTTACTAAGTACGCACATAAAGAAACGATAAACTACCTAATATGAGCAAGATAGCATGCGTGCGGCCAACATTTAAAAATTGTTTCTTTATATGCACAGCATATTAGTATAAATAGATTTGTATGAACTGTCTACGCAACTCGCGGCAACCCCGGCACGGGGAGGTAGTAATTGAGTAGAGATCATTTTGCTGAAACATTAGTAGAATCATCTTCAATTCGTACTTTAAACGTAGGTAAATGAAAATTTAAGTAGATTAAAGTAATTTTTAAATTAGCCTGTTCTTTATTAGAGTAATTATTAAAATGATAATGGATCACAGTCAGAGCAAAAGCCTATCATCTATATATATAAAACTCTTCCGTTACTGACTGACTGTCTGACTGACTGACTGACTGACTGACTGACTGACAGACAACGCAGAGCCGAAACTACTGGGCATAGAAAGCTGAAATTTTGCACGTGGGTTCCTTGGGGAGTGTAGGTGAGCACTAAGAAGGGATTTCCCGAAATTCCCATGGGAACGGGAAAAAACGGGATTTTTGTGTTTATGAGAAATCTGCGCGGGTTAGACCGCGGGGCAGCCTCTAGTCTTTTATAGTTTTATTAACTTTGAACCCTAATCTTTCAGCGTATACAATTCGGCGTTCAAATCGATGACGGAGGCGGTCCGCGAGAGCGAGATAAAGAAGAGAGACCCCGCCGACCTGCTCGCTTCGCAGCAGAGGCACTCGTGAGTACCTGTCTAATACACCCACATGCACACAGACAAATGAAAATCACTCTTATTGCTGTTAACATAGATAACAATATCCTATGAGAAGGAATTGATTTAATCCTTCACACTTTGACTAGGGAATAACACTCTTATTCATGTTTACAGAGAAGTTAGTATTTCGATTTTGATTCCGATCGCAAACTTTGTTAGAGTCACACTGTTTTGGATGTTTTTTTAACATTCAAAGTATTCAAGTGTTACATGAAAATTTTGTAACTAAAAGCATATAATAAAAAAGAAGAAGAACTTATGTACTTTAAATTTATAACAATGCAAAAAAAACAGCAAAATCCAACCATCGCCAGATGAATTACATTTATTTTTAGGATCACATGGGTTATGGAAAAGGCGCTTTCAAGCAATATTTCAGACTTTTTAGATTACATTATAAAGTTCAGGAGTGATTCAGCTTATCTTATTTAAATCGCAAAAAAATATCACCGTCTATCAAATGTATACGGATAAATTAAAACTCACCTGATCAATTCAACCAATCTTGGCTTAAGTGGTTGAGAATGAAGCTGAGTCACTCACCGTATCACCGTGTATAAAAAATATACAGGGTGTAACCTCAAGACTGTCTGAAAGTGTCTTTTATATGCACAAGCATGTGTGATATCAGGGAGCACAACATTACAAATGAACACCTGGGTTGTGATTCACGTAAACCATAGTTTTTGCAGTGGCAATCGTATGATTGGGTCATTTGGAAAACATTAACTAGTTTGGTAGAACTATAAAAACCTTATCCTACCAAAAACTGCGGTGTGTTTCCAATAACATCGTCACACTATTGCCATTGTAGAACTTCTAATTTTAATAAAAACGATAGGGTTATAACAACTTTTACAAAACTAAACTATATAATATAATACGTATTCTAAAAATTTTTCTAAAGTAGGTTTTTGAAATAACCGAATGAATTTCAGAATGTTTGTTGGTTGTCCGTGTGTTGTCCATGAGTTTGTATTTACGAGTACTTTTTTTACATTTAATTACTACTAAATAATATAACTATTATACCTAATTGTGTGTGTATAATGTATATAATAATCATGATTCACCTTCATAACGCTTCAACACTACACATATAAATATTATCACAGTTCAACCTATGTTTAGTTTCTTTCAAAACAATAATATATTACTACTGATTGTATTTCATATAATCAGGAAATCATAAAAAAATATTAATAAACATATACAAATGTATATACATTTACAATTTTACTGTAGTTGGTACACCAATTTGAAATACTACCAAGTATGAAAATTACTATTAGTATTTTCTATGTATTGTACCTACAAGTTATACTTACCACAAAACGTCTCTTTAGAACTATTAATTTTGTTTTTTATCGACAACACACATCACTCGACATCACCCTGTATTCACATCACATCACTACACGAGTTTTGTTTTTTTTATGTTCGACGTGTGTCTGAGTGTGTAGCGCGCACGCTGTGTATTTAGTTCTTTTTTTTATTACTTATTTAGTTTGCTTTGCTACCCCCCCTCTCCATTGCACATTGCATTTACGCGTAACGTTTTTAAGGTCTAAACTTGAAATTTAATCAAGCAACACCGAAGTTATATACAGGATGTATCTGCCTCGCCTGTTATAAATTACAGAGTAGAGAGATATTTAGGGTGATTTTTTAATGTCATATGGAGAAAAAGTACTATAAATCATGGAGATAGAACACTTTACTAAATAAAATATTGTTTTTATTTGTAAAAAGAGAGCAAACTGAATCCCAAATTTTGGTGTCAGTTTTTTTTTGTTATCCCTTGCTAATCTCGCTAAATGCAATAAATACGGCCACAAAACGTGTCGCGTGAGTGTGTACAGTACACGCAACGTCCCCATAGCATGTTAGGCTAGGTTTGACATGTTTGTCTGTGTCGGTGAAGCAAGCGGCGCGGCGAGCCCGTGGGGCTGGCGTGGCGGCGGCGCCTCGTCGCGCCCGAGGACCCGCCCACGATCAACGGTCACGCACAAAATGGCGGACAACAAAATGGCGTCGCACAAGATGGCCGACGAAGGAAACGGCGAATGTTCCGCAGCGCGCATGTTGTCTGACAGAGAAATTAGGATGCGCTGACGACATCCAAGCATATTTTTGTATACTACGACTAATATTTAATGTAAATAAAATTGCTATTATTATGCAGACTTACTAAAATTTGGGTCGTTTTGTGGGTTTCGTCAGTGGTCATCAGTAAAGTATTTTTCTGCGATTGATCTGAAATATACTTCCTTTATCGATGGTAATATCTCGAATATACATTCCGTTTAAGTCATTCTATGTTGATATTGTATCCATTAAGATATTCCCATATTTCTTCCTATGAAGCTATAATATATGTTTCAGTTTCTTATGACTTCGCTTCCGGAATAATAATATTATCTTCCGAATTAATGTAGCATGTTTGTCTGTTCGCAAAGTTGGACTTATGCCGTTTACTGGATAAGCGGTATAACAGTCTATAGACGGTAACTTGTATTTATGTCTTTAACTTTGTTGTTTGCGTGTGGGTTTTAAACTTTTGACGCTAGATAAATGTCGAGTATTATTATTTTGATATAGACTAAAGTCTACGTATGTATAAACTCACTTATTTAAGATCATGACATTCCTAATTTACACAAGGATAATTTTAATTAGTAAACGAAACTGGTCAGTATCGACAGTAGAAAAAAAAAGTAATATTCTTATTTTGTAGATTTATTTTCGATAAAAAATCATGTTGCTAGTTTGCTTTAAAATGAACACAACTTTTTAGCGGTTTACGTCTCAATATTGAAACTAAAACACATCTTTGAGTGACATTTTGCATTATTACATGACTTTGAAGTTAAAAAAACTCGTGATCTGCTGTGTCTGTTTCGATACCTAAAACATCTGTAATGTTTCGTTCACTAATTTAAAATACCTTTGTAGAATATTTGCTATAGTAAACTATTTATAATAATATATTAGTACATAATTGAAAAAGCTATTCCAGTACATATACTAACCAACTCTTTTCCTTTTACTACATAGTGATTAGGTAAAAAGTTTCAAGTGTGCCAGACTTATTATAGAATTAGATTTTTTAAGCACTTAATTTAGAGAAAAAGAAGTAGTTTGGTTATTTTTTAACATTACTCTAAAGTCCCAAAAAGACGGATATTAGTAAATGCTGACCCATTATTTTTTATAAATTTAAGGTTATAAAAAAAAAAAAAACTGGAACCGAAACAAAAGCGAATATTGAAAAGTCTGTGATTGTTAATTGGTATTTAAGTAGATTTTGATTAAAAGCAAGAGGTCCCAGGCAAGCTAAGACGCTAGTTGGTAAACAAAGTGCTAGTTTGTATGTATATGAAATTTATATTTTTATAACTATCTTGATTCCCTATTTGCAGAAATAAATTTAAATTGAGTTGGTTATATCGGAGTTTACAAATTATTTTGGATTATTACTTCATAATACTGTTTGTCTTATGTTTCTCATGATTTATACTCTGCAAATAGTGGAGCAAGTCAGTAGTGCAAACTATATTTGTGGGTTTTCCTAGTGTAATGAGAATCTCTGCTATATTCTAAAAGAAGACAAAAATTTGTAACATCAGAGTCGACCACCCGAGTAAATTATTATACAGGACTAGTCTTATAAATACTTGAAAAAAAAAGACAATAAGTCGAATAAATCTGAATTAAAAATTATTATGCGGTAATGAATTACTTCTTCGTTGGTAAAGTCACTTTTAAAATAAAGGGTTCTCAAAAATCTTAATAGTTTTTCGGGTTGGTCTTCGAAATAACAATCTTTTTTGTTTATATAAAATTGACTGATGTATTGTCGATATTGAATTCTTCCGTCTTTTTCAGTATGAGAACCAATACTGGAATTGAAAATATCTGCAATATCCTGCTTCATTAGTTTTCGTTTGCTATATTTTACTGTCAACTATTTATATAATAAATTGTATGTAATGTAATATACTATTGTAAATCTATGTTCGCATTTATCACACATGTAAATGTTCACTCTTTAAAATTATTATTTTTTATTGTATTTCACCTGTAAACTAAACGTGCATTTAGAACACTGTAACTCTGTAAAGTGTCCAGTAAGAAAATATCAAATTTGTGTTTCGAATAATATTTGCTAATTTAATTTTTTATTTTCATTACCTATTTTGTTTTCTTTATTTCACAACTTCATCTTGTACTGGATTGACGAAAAAAAAAAAAGGTTTTGTATATCTTATTGAAAAATTGTAAAGATAAATGGAGGTAAACTGTAATGTCTTTTTGATACCTCAATAATCTCTCTTGAGTCATGTACAAAATTGCATTTAATATTTTATTCTTGCAAGATTCACTGCACGCATCAATCACTCATTAAACTCTTGTATATACGTGTAAAGAAAGGTTTTGTAAAAATCATTCCCATCTATTTATTTTGAGGAATAAATTATATTTTATCTAAATTATTGATGACTTTGGATTGTATTTTAGAAACTTAATTCTACGATTGGTTTTGGTCCTAAAATTTATAACGATCGGTCGCTTCAAGTTTATCTAAGTGAATAAAGGTTCATGCACACAATAGAAACCTAAAATTGCTAACTGTACTGTTGAAAAGCTGTATCATGTTTTGCTCTTTCATTTGTACTGTGAAAGTATTTTTACAGTAAAGTAAGTAGTACACAAAATGTAGAATCTCATCCAAGTTTGCTTGAAGCGTCCGATAGTTAAAGTATAAGGGTCCCCGCACACGACGCGGCTGAACTAACGGTGTTGTTCCTGACAGCGCCGCCGACGCCCGCCACGCGCTCGTGCGGCTCGCGCAGTGTGAGTACGAGGGTAGGGCCGGCGCGCGCGCACTAAACCCAGCGGATTTTAAACGCTTCTGAGTTTATTGTCTCAGCAAACTATTGATATAACTGACCGAGTCGGAATCAAGGTAGTTTTTTATTTATTCACATAAATTGTATACCTCTTTTCTTTTTCCTCATTATTCTTTTGAATATCTATATCTATTTATTTGTATTCATCTTATAAAAAGTCAATATGTATTGCAATAACTCATCGAAACTGAATAAATTGGAAGCGTTTTAAAATCCGCTGCGTTTTAACTGCTACGTCTGCGCCGGTCTTTAGCGTGTGGCTTGTCCGCTAGCATGAGCTTTGCATGTTGCCTGTAGTGCGGAGTTAGCTTGATATGAATGTTTTAACACTTAATTTATTATTTAATAACCTGGTAAATGCAAGTAAATAATTAAAGTTTTTTAAAATTTTAAAAATACACTTAAACTTAAACCATGGTGGTTTTTTTATTTTTTTAGTTATCAATAATACACACAAAATATTGCAAGATAATATGAATATGAAACCTTTAATTATCTAGCGAATTTTACTTCAGTAATTCATTACCGAGTTGGAAACGAAGCTGTTCGCGACGAATAATAAATATTGTATTTATAAGCATGAAACCAGATGTTATACAAACAACAAAGACTAGGAAACATTGAATTTCTGTAATCCGTAACGTTCCCAACTCGGCCCGCGTTCGACTCATTCGGCGAACGTTCGCCGAACGCCGCGTTCGCACTGACGTGGTCTGTGTGGCAGCCTCACGGAGACCGCGCGGCTGCTGCAGAACGTGCGCAGCGTGTTCTCGCGCCGCTCCGCCGCGCGCGCCGCCACCGAGCTCGAGCTGTCACGTGAGTTGTCACCAACAGGCTGGTTGAACCGATCACTAACATGGTTTAACCCTTTAATTGGTCCTCAGAATGAAAACCATATTTAAAACTTAAACTCAGACTTAAAGTCAAAAAGCAATGAAGTTTTTATTCTGCTTCTGTCCGTTAGAAGGTTAAATGATGATTGTTTTAAACTAGCAAATCGTATCCTGTTACTGATTACTTTAACCCACAACCTGGTTTCCGAGGTTCTCACATTTACCAATATGATTCTTGTGTAAGGGATGCATACAGTAAGCTGGTAGATATAAAATAACGGAAACAATAGCAAAGTGGTTCGCTTAAGTATAAAAATATAAAATGAGAGCACCTCGGTGTAAGAAAGGACGAATATGAAGCACCGCTGTCGCGGCCTAGTAGCACGCTCTAGACTTTACCTCACTTCACTGAGCTTTACTTACAGCTGTACAATGGATACGGAAGGGTAGATTGTGTCTAATATTTATTTTAATTTATATTTCTTTGTTTTTCATACATTATTTTCATTTTTACTATATGCACTTATGTGTATTTTAATCTTATTCTGTATAAATTTTCTTTTGCCGTTTTTTTATACCTCAGTTAAATAAATATGTAATTTTTTTTTTTTTGTGGCAATACAGATGGTTTCGCTTTCTCTCAAGAAGAAGGCGGCAGCGTTTCGCAGACGGACGTGATCCGGGCCTACGACACGAGCCAGCCGCGAGCGCACTCCTAAGCTGACCGCGGCCTGCGCGCCCTGCTCGCGCGAACAGTGAACGGACTGTGAGCGAGTATGCTCGGTTCGTTCACGAGTGCAAATCGCGTGAGCGCAAGCGGCACGAATCGCTGCGACAGCGAACGTACAAAATGCATTATCTCTGTGTTAGGAAGCTTCGTTAATTTTGTTTGAAGACGCTCGAAGGCTGCACTTTTTTTTTTTTGTTGTAAAACTAACACTAATAGGTAGTGTCGACAGTAATTTGATTTTGTAACTCAGCCCGTGCATCTTCTTGATGAAATGTGACAGGTTCACTTTAGATATTTTATATTGAAACAGGATGTGCGATGTATGTAAATATGAAAACGCAAAGTAAATTTTAAAATTACTATCCTAAATCCCCAAAGATCTGTTTTGTGTTATTGGAATTTTTGGTAAAGATACCAAAGCATTGTTTGAACTGCATTTAATGCTATTAATTGTGTGAGCTTATACAAGGTTTTACTTAGCTTAATTTAATAGGTAATTTATTTGTATTATGGAGTATTTCAGAGTTTATATTTTTTTTGTTTACGTACAGTCGCCTGCGTGTGTGAGTGTGTGTGTGTGTGTGTATATATATATGTGGCCTATAATATTAATATTTATCGTGTAAGGCTGTGTTCACACGGTAGCTTTATTAGCGAGCGCTCGCTTCGACAGTCGGGATTGCTGATAGGATTTAAAAAATATAAATAGCAAGTGAAAATTATTGAAAGTACGACGACCACACCCGACTGTATTATTTGTTTAAATGTTAATACATAGAAGTACTTCTTGGTAAAATTACTCAGAATAAAAGCACCAATTTCATGAACTTGGCACCAAAATTGTAATCTCATCATTATTGTGGAATTGTCAACATGTTTTATAACACTTTTTTTTATTGTAATTATCTTTTTAAATGTTTCTAAACATTCAAAGGTGAATAATGTACAAAGCTGACTTTTCTCATTGTCTTATTATTTTATTGTTTTTTTTTTAACTTACTAGCAGCTAACGAAATAATAATTCGTAGTTAATCAAATATTATTAATTTAGATATTTTTTGTAACCGTTATGTTTCCTTAGATTCATACTAATTACTTACGTACCTTTTAATTTTACCCGAATTTTATTTTAATGAAGTTTTTACTTTTTGTTTGGAAACATATACTTATCTTAAATAAAATACATGTATTTTATGTAGCCGTGTATACAGTGAGAAATTTGATATTAATTCTGCATTCCTATATCAATCAACTGCATAAATAGTTATACGATTATACTTGTTATGTATGTATATTTGTGCTTTCTTCGATGTATTTACTGAAACTATGTATACTATATACTATACCTAGTATTCTTTCAATTTACTATCACAATTATGTATATTATCCTATAGTAGTTACAAAATAAGAAATCCAGTGAATAAAACATACAGTGAATATGTATATATGTATTTATACAGACAAGAGCTATATTAATGTCTTTTCAAGGAGATATTCAACAAAAACTATAATGATTCGCTCCAATTTCGATGACTTGCAATGTCATAAAAATAAGGCTTAAATTTACAACCTCCCATCTTGTAAATATATTTTTGAAAAGAGCTCATTATGGTTTCTGCTCTACACGGCGGAATTTATCAAAGGAGCTATTCAGCTCACCTTACCTGACAACTTTCCTAAAGCAATATTAATAGAAATCTCAAAACGAAAATCAGCTGTCCCGTACATTGACCCCGTCAGTTGATCGAACCAATGTGGTATGGATCAGTTTTTTTTTTTCGAGATTTCGACCCATGTTGGTTTAGGTTGTTATGGTGAGCAGAATCCCTATTTTGATTAATTACCGTATTTTCAGAAAAATCCTGTATAAGTAGTGACGACTATTTTTGTTTGAAACTATAACTTCACACATTATACTATTGAATTAATGTTATTGTGATAAAAATACCTGCTTTATATAATGTAATCACTTACTTAATTAATTATATAATATATGTAAAAAAAAAATAACTTTGTGAATCTAAATTTTCATACAGAAACTTTACAAAGGACGAATGCTTGTGTCTTTTTGAAATGACTGTGGTGTCTCGTGTATTTATTACATTTACCTACAACAATTTATTATTGTTAACTGTTTAATCGAATATTTAAATTATGTATAGTTCAGTAGCAATGTGGGAGCGCCCTCTGCTAGATTGATATCGAGTTTATAGAGCCAAATTATTTTCCTCAAACTGAATATGCTAAAAGTATATTTTAAAAATAGCCACTTTTATTAGCGCAGTCTATCAATTACTCTTTATCCGTAATGTTCAGTATTGGGAATTTTTTTATTTCAATTTCAATGGAGTATACTTACTAATTAATAGTATTAATCTATTTACCTAGTACATTATGTATATTTCAGTATTTTTAAAGCGTAACATGTGACTATTGTATACTGCTAAAGTACCTAGGTATTTTTATTTTTGTGCTTTCAAGAATTAATTATCTTTTTAGTTTACAAAATATACAATCTAAGGATGGCGTCTCCACGAAGTGCTTTTATTTTGTAAGAATTAAGTAAGTGGAAAATGTGAATGTAACAAAAAAATATATTATTTGTTCTTGTTCTTAAAAAAATCTTATTATTTTTGTCCAGCCCAGGTTCGTTTCTTGGAAACTATAACCCATCTGCCACGAAAAAAAACAGCTTTGCCATACAAAAAAACAGAATATATACTTAATATGGTCTTAAGGCGGTAACTCACGGTATGGCGCGAAATTCAAATTTTTTCGTGTTTTTTATTTATTCTGGCGAAAGTAAACATTTTTAATAAAGTTTAAATGAATTCGCGTATGTAAAAAGCATCTCCCATATTGTAATACAACGTTTTTTGAAGACAGACCTACAGATTTTGTGTCTAAGGGGTAAAAGGCCAAAAAACAAGTTCCTTAAATATACACAAAATCGGTAACTCTGTCTTTCAAAAACGATATATCACAATGTGGGAAATATGTCTTTACGTACGCGAATTCATTTAAACTTTATTTAAAATGAATACTTTCGCCAAAATAATTAAAAAACGTGAAAAATTTTGAATTTCGCGCCATGCCGTTAGTTACCGCCTTAACAATTTACACCTAGTCTTAACTTTTTTTTATACTGCGAGGATGTGAACGCTAGTTTTTTTTTAAATGTGTATTATACGTAGGTACTTACTGATTTTGAGAAGAAAGATCAAAGAAAATAATGTAGGTAAAGGCAAGTATTCGTGATAGAAGTTCCTACACGCAAGACGTTTGACTTCGTGCCTACATTAATATTCTGTAATTTTAACCAGTAATAACACTTTTTCCATACTGACGAGGCTCAGATAACCGTTAGCTCTACTTCCATAGAGGGCATACCTTCGTGACGTAGCAGCTAGCAGTCATATACGAACTTAGAATAATAATAAAAATATGTGATACATAATTTAAAAGTTTTCCCGCGAGGCAATAATGAAATATCTGGCTTTATTCGTTTTTTTTAAAAGAAAGATTAAAAAAAACTTTACTTAGTAAACGTGAAAAATAAAGGATGGCGCTTTCTTTGATAACCAGAGCTAGCTTAGTAATACTGCTGTAGCAGGGCTGTATTTATGTATGGCCTTTTGCCTAACGTAAAATTTACATCTCATCAATGTACCTACATATATGTAGTCAATACATAGTATATTATATGGATGTATGTCTGAAATAAACATTATTATTATTATTATTATATTATAGTATATTATAATGTCGTTTCCCGCGTCTGTCACTATGTATGTATGCTTAAACCTTGAAAACTATGCAACGGATTTGAACGCGGCGGCATGAGGAGCAAAAATACACCCAGACTTAATAAGGTATATGATGTAGGTAGGTGAACCAACATCGATATTCATCATAACCTTGTTCGCTAACGCCGGGAAACCAACATCATCAACCACGTAGATGGGAAACCAACATCGATATTCATCATAACCTTGTTCGCCAACGCCGGGAATCGACCCCGGTGCCTCTGCGTCTCAGTCCCTCATCACTACTGTACTGTTTTACTCGACCGACCGACCTAGCGGCGAAGCCAAGCCAGCTTGTCTATTAGCAAAGTGCCGAGATATTTGCTCAACTGGTTATTGAGCGCCATTCGCACCTCGCACGAGCGATGCTTCCACTGGAAAACTTTTCAGTGGTTTATCGAGGTACCTAGGGTATGACTAGGTACCTACCTACTTAAGTACTGCTGGGCCTTAAGGCGGGGAAACTCGTAACAAGTACACTTATGTTATGTGGTACCTATTCTAAAACCCCGCCGGTGTCCATCTCGGCTGTTAGCAAGGGAGTCAAGGGTGATCTTTCGATCGATCGTTATGTTCAACTCCGCGACACCAACTTACTAAGTACCTCTCTCGGTGGTTCAGTCGACATGATCTGTGAATCCAGGGGTTCGGCCCCTTTATTCTGTAACGCTGGAATAAGCCAAAGGCTTTTCAAGTCTTTTAGAGATTTGAATAAGTGTGCGAGCTCAGAATAATGGTGCGAGATTGATTCCGATCGAATATGAAACATTGCAGTATTTGACCGCATAACATGTCATGATGATCGATAGGGATGTTTTTTCTTGAATTTAGGTTTGTTTTTATGTGTTTCGGGCCCTCTAGATACACAATGTTCTACCTCTACCTACTATGGTAGTTAGGGGTGCAGACTGTTATGCGTCGCTGGTGGTCGGGTCTATCAATTCATAAACGAGGATCTCTTTAACTTTATTCCATGCTCATCCAAAGCATCTACACTAACCCACCAGTAGAGTATCATCTCGGCCAACCTGTAGCCAGCCAAGCAACTATGTATCTCCACAGCCATACGCAGGTCAAGGCTGCGAACAGCAATTATGAAACAAAGCCTGCTTTATATAGGAACGGAGGGTATCCAGACTAATTGCTACTAAACACGCCGCAATGAGTTGCGTCAGTGGAATACTTCCATTATGAGGTAATGTTAAGCTTGAATCGAGGTGCGGTGTTGGATGGGTATGTTTTAGTGTTGCTCTAATTATTAAAGTCTGTAATAGATATGATAATTACTTCTAAGAAGCTTGGTAGGGTAATTTTGGTAGCTATAGGAAAACTTAAAAGTGCTTCAAAGTTCTCGCAGTTTGTATAAATCATGGCAAAAGAATAGCGTTCGAAATAGCAACTCAAAAACAGAGTTAGCTAAGCAAAAAGAAGGCACCAAAGCATAAAAAAAACCTTGTTTTAAACGCTGATAACAATGCAAATGACTATACTATCATGAAGTGCGCTCTTCGACGACGGTTGAAGGATGAATGTTGCACTAAAATGCACACACAGATAACGTGGGTAGCTGCGAACCTGTCATGTTGTCTGCATAACCATATCCGGCAGGACAGCGTTCCCACGACTGAGTCCGTGGTGCTATTTATACACAGACCTGATGGAACGAGCCTTTGCAAAGCTCTCCCATAGGCTAAGCAAGTTTGAAGACTATGTTCTTATCCTTAGATGCAGGATAAAGGCGCCGCACTATACTTTTTTTTATTAAATTTGTTAAAAGTACTTACTTACTTACGTTACACTTCAAAAACATCTTTGGAATTGTGAACGAATCATAATCCATGAATATATGTTACCAAATCGGCTGCTTAAAATCAAAACCTAGTAACTCGTTTTAACAAAAATGATCAGGAGAGCCAAAAAACGGGTCGGCCACTTTAATTCGTTGCCCCGAAGAAACCAGAAACAATAGCGATTTGGGTGTTTGACCAAAAGTTTGACTATATTGTTGACTATAGTTTGTAGTACTAGTTATCGTGTTAGAAGTTTTAGTTTCACTTAAAGCGATCCCACTATATATTTTTTTGGAAATTTACCCAAATATGACAATGAAAACAATTTCAAAACATAGTATTTCACACTTAGTTAATACAATCTCTGAGTT
The DNA here is from genome assembly GCA_951802225.1 of Euspilapteryx auroguttella. NCBI lineage: Eukaryota > Metazoa > Arthropoda > Insecta > Lepidoptera > Gracillariidae > Euspilapteryx > Euspilapteryx auroguttella. The sequence goes on from OX637647.1 coordinate 13,567,678, forward strand.
TATTCTCTACTTTTTATAGAATTTTATATTTTTAGTTGTATATTTCGAGTGACAAATGTTATTTTTTGAAGGGCATTCATTTAAAAGATATACAAATGGTTTATTTGCGGCAGAATTTAGTTTTGGTTACGATTTGGTTACGACTCGTAGTTAATTCAGCCAAATTTCCCTTCATTGACCTACTGTTTTTTAACTTACTAAATTCTATCAAAATTTGATTGATTTTATAATCGGCGCCAAATTCAAAACATAGTAAGTCAGCTTTCAAATTCATAACCTAGTAAGTCGGTTGAGTTGCTAGGTTTTTTTATTTGTAATCCGACATGCTATGTTTAGAATTTGTACTTCATGGAAATTTTAATAACTTTTCCAATTTGGGTAGACTTGCTAAATTTTATTTTTAAAATTACGTAAGAAACAGGGTATTTTAAGGTCCACATCAAATTGATACCGCCTAGTAAGTCGAAAAATGACAAAAACGGGTTTTTTGCAAAATCACCAGTTACTAGGTTTTGAATTTGGGCAGCCGAAATTAATATATGAAAATTACCTACCCAACCTTACCTCAGGAATTTATAGTTGGGTATTATTTGTTAGAACACAAACAATAGGTCGCGTGCATTGAAGAGGCTTATCTTTCGCTGATGTAACCTCGCGAGGAAGACAGGTGTGGCGCTGTAGCGTGCCACCATCACCACGGACCGAAGCCAAACCAAAAAAAACTAAATATTCCTCAGTCTGTGTTTTGAAGCCGGATCGACTGCACGCTGCCGACGCGCCGCGAACTACGATCGAGTTCGATCAAAAACATACACTTAGTGCCTTCTATTCCTAGTGCCTTAATTAATTTCCCGACTATGTGATATGAAATAGTGTTTGTTTGTTTGTGTGTTGGATGTGAGAGTGAACATGGCTCGCTCTCCGCGGCGGATCGCGGCGCATCGCCGCAGCCGCTCCCGGGAGCTGACCAGGCTGAAGACACATCTGAATGGCAAAGGTATGAAATTTATAATATCTACTAGAGGCTGCCCCGCGGTTTTTCCCGCGCAGATTTCTCATAAACACAAAAATTCAGTTTTTTCCCGTTCCCATGGGAATTTTGGGAAATCCCTTCTTAGTGCTCACCTACACTCCCCAAGGAATCCACGTGCAAAATTTCAGCTTTCTATGCCCAGTAGTTTCGGCTCTGAGTTGTCTGTCAGTCAGCCAGTCAGTAACGGAAGAGTTTTATATATATTGATTAAGTTATGTGTGTTGTTTACCGCATGTTGTGTCCGCTTCTAGCAGATGGTATTACTTAAGTATTGTTCTACCTATTACTTGTAAAATTTGCAGGAAATTGTAATTTCCATCGGTTTTGTGGACCATAATAATAAAAAATAAAAATAAAGTTTTAAACTAACTTTTAATAATATGGGTCGCACGAAAGAGCTGCGAACTTTTCGATGCTAAAAGTTTATATTCATCAAGTATTTTTTTTATCAGAATTTAAAAGGCATATATTTTCTCTGATAACTTGGTTATCTCATCATAATCTAATCGACTGTTTTTAACTACGTAACTGTTTCTAATGGCGCAATTACTTAGACAAGTATTCGACATCCCGTCGTAGTCGGGTCAATAACTTTCCTACTTTCTGATGCAACGAGCATTTGAGCAATTATTATACATTTATCAGAATTTCGCACTAATATTGAAATTGAATCCCCAAATGTGAGAACCTTATGTTCAGTGAGGTCTCGAATTTGAGTTTTTAAAACAAATCGATTTACTTACTTACGTCTTGATAAACGATTAAAAAAATAAACGAAAATCGGCCCATCCGTTAGGGCTCTACGATGCCACAGACAGATATACGCAGACAGGCAGATACACACGTTAAAATTATAAACCTCTTTAATTTTTCTTCATAAACCAGATAGGTACAGTGGCGGACACGTACGGCGTAACACTTCAAGTTTTTCTGTATTGCAAAATAGCTCTTGTTCTTCGGTAATACAGTCTAGGGCTGACGAAACCATAGACAAATCTACAGTGCCACTGTACAGTCACGGGCTAGGAGGCCGTAACAGATTTGTTTATGGTTTCGTCAGACCTAGACTGTATTACCAAAGAACAAGAGCTATTTTGCAATATAGAAAAACCGGAAGTGTTACGCCGAACGTGTCCGCCACTGTACCTACATACTTGGTGTTGTACTTATGTAAAGTTTTTGGTTCATAAAGATGTGATGTGATGACTACGGCAAAAAAATTACAGTTTGCAGGAAAGCTGGTTTAGAAATAGGTATCTAAAGGACACTAAACATTTTCCAACAACAAACATCCCTTTTCCACCTTCACACGAGAATAAATGATATGTTTACTTTTGCCGAGTAAATATTGTGGCAAGTGGCGCGTCGGTGTCGCAGTCTTGAGATTTAACGTTAAATTGTGCGACGTTGTTCCTCGTACTTCTATAAGCCGTGCAGATAAAGAAACGATTTCAAAATGGCTGCCGAACGCATTCTTTCTCGCGTATTTAGTATGAAGGAAGAAGAGAAGTTTAGAAGATTGACAGCCATACAATGGCCGCCATTTTCAAATCGTTTCTATACGTGCGCAAGTTATACTATACCTGTCGCGGAGTTGAACATAACGATCGAAAGATCACCCGTGACCCCTTTGCCAACAGCCAAGATGGACACCGGCGGGGTTTTAGTGGGTGCGAACCCCACATAACCCTGCGACTCCCCCCGGGGTCGCAGGGTACTCCTTAGGAGTTTCCCCGCCAAAAAAAAAGCTATACTATACCTTATCTATACCTACACAATATGGCTGACATTTACATTTACAGTCATTCTTATCTCAGCTCGAACTCGCACTTCAAAGTTTCAAAAATGTTACTTTAGATCGTTCTCCGCTCAAAATTAAAATAGGTAGGTATATACCTACACTAGAGGCTGCCCCGCGGTTTTTCCCGCGCGTCTTGCTCATAAACACAAAAATCCTGTTTTTTCTCGTTCCCGTGGGATTTTCTGGAAATCCGTCCTTAGTGCTCACAAACACTCCCCAAGGAACCCACGTGCCAATTTTCAGCTTTCTACGCCCAGTAGTTTCGGCTCTGCGTTGTCTGTCAGTCAGTCAGTCAGTAACGGAAGAGTTTTATATAATAACTAGAGGCTGCCCCGCGGTTTTTCCCGCGCAGATTTCTCATAAACACAAAATTCCCGTTTTTTCCCATTCCCGTGGGAATTTCGGGAAATCCCTTCTTAGTGCTCACCTACTCTCCCTAAGGAACCTACATGCAAAATTTCAGCCCGCTACGCCCAGTAGTTTCGGCTCTGCGTTGTCTTTCAGTCAGTCAGTCAGTAACAGAAGAGTTTTATACATATTGATAGTCGAGTTCCACTTCTAACCAGTGAAACATATGCTCGACAGAGTATTAGACAGCTCGAGCCAGGATAAGCAGTACTTACTCGGGCGGGAACTACCTACTTTGTCCGAGTATCATATTCGATGAGTAGCAGCCTCCAACCAATCACTGGCTGTGAATAATAATAACATAATAATAATAATTATAACACATCACACTCAGAGCCCCTAACTAGGTAAAACCTGTATCTAGGGTGCCCGAAACACACACAGAGACGAACATTGCACCCAGACCGGAAACAAACATCGATGTTCATCATATCAATATTCGCCCCGCCCGGGAATCGAACCCGGGTGCACACGCTTACTCAATCCACATCAATGCCAACTGAGCCACGGAGCAGTCAATGTCGTACAGTCACGGACTAGGAGGCTGTAACAGATTTGTCTATGGTTTCGTCAGCCCTAGACTGTATTATCAAAGAACAAGAGCTATTTTGCAATACAGAAAAACCGCAAGTGTTACGCCGATCGTGTCCGCCACTGAACGAGTACCTACTTAGTCGGTAAAATAGCCTTGGGCCGCCTTGACATAGTTTACTTGAAGGGAACCGACCGGTTGTTGACAGGTGTTCAAGTTCTGTAGGCTTTATTTGGAAAGTATTTCAAAAAGGTAATTACTTATAGTAAAGTTAATCAATACATAGGTAGTTAGTACGTATATAACAAAGTCGCTTCCCGCGTCTGTCCCTATGTACCTGTGCCTTAATCTTCAAAACTACGCAACGGATTTTAATGCGGTTTTGTTTAATAGATAGAGTGATTAAAAAGGAAGGTTTATAAGTATAATACCTACATGCACATAATAGTAACAGGTTAGGCGGTCCGAAGTTCGCCGGGTCGACTAGTTAAATTATAAACGGTAAAACAAATCCAATGCCTTTCAGATTGGTCCAGTATAAGTACTTGTAGTTTCAAACAAACATATAATCCACGTACTTACTAACTGTAGAGCTGTAGAGCGTAAATAATAATAATAACACATCACACTAGGAGCCCAAAACTAGGAAGAACCGCTGTATCTAGGTTGCCCGAAACAGACAGAGATGAACATTACACGCAGACCAGGAAATAAACATCGATATCTATACCAATATTATAAAGAGGAAAGATTTGTTTGTTTGTTTGTTTGTTTGTATGTTTGTTTGTTTGTTTGTTTGTAACGAATAGGCTCCGGAAATACTGAACCGATTTGAAAAATTATTTCACTGGTAGGAAGCTACATTAACCCCAAGTGTCATAGGCTATATTAGATTTTCAAAAAAATTAGGGATCCTTAACTAAACTCAAATAATGTAACCCAAGGTGCAATATTTTTTCCGTTGTTTACATATTTTGACAGGTGGTTTGTTGTTGTTGTTTGTTTTTAATTCGGCCATTCTGAGCAGTCAAAAGAACATAGTCTATAAAGCCAAGTCTTTTGCAGTATCTTATATTCTATGGTGTAACGAAGTAAGCTCGTTCATCATAAAAATACTCGCCCCGCCTGGAATCGAACTCGGGTGCATCCGCGTCTCAGTCCACATCCCAGCCAACTGAGCTACAGAGAAGTCAAGATAGATAATCCATCGCTTATCAAGCGAAGATTGCTAATACTAAGTAAGCTCCCCACGATAGCTTTCACCATACTCTTTGATACTGCCTTTGCAGCATGACGGACAATTTGTCGAATATGTCGTATCTATCTGTCACTTTTGTCGATCATCTCCATACATTTTCCTGCATTGAAGACGATCGACAAAATTGACAGATAGATACGATAAAGTCGACAAATTTTCGTCATGTTACCACTGCAGCCCCCGCAGCACGACGGACTATTTGTCGAGTCGAACTGTCACTTTTAATCACTTTTGACATTTCAATGCAGGAAAATGTATGGAGACGATCGACAAAATTGACAGATAGATACGATAAAGTCGACAAATTTTCGTCATGTTACTACTGCTGCCCCCGCAGCATGACGGACCATTTGTCGAATCTTTCTGTCACTTTTAATCGCTTTTGACATTTCAATGCGGGAAAATGTATGGAGATGATCGACAAAAGTGACAGATAGATACGACAAATTCGACCAATTGTCCGTCATGCTACCGTCGCTGGTCTAGCTAGCACGTGATTGACATCGACTGATTAGACACGGAACATAATTGCTCATTGCTCCATGGCTTTCCAATCTATGATCTCATAAATGCGTTAGTAGTACTAGAAGGTAGAAGGTAACATAAGCCTCGAATGGAACTGGTAGGAATAGGGAACTCTGAAGAGAATTTTAAGTTTTATTTCAAATCTTACTGTATTGTAGCCCTCTTATTCATAAAAAGTTAAGAGCCATAGCACAGCTAAAGTAGCGCCACCCGAGAAAAAAAAAATCTTCTAAACTAAGGCAATTATCAAAAATGTGAAACAGTATTCTTCTAGATAATTCAGCCTAGTATTTTTAGGGCATTGTTGTATAGCTTTTAGGTTAAAGACCACAGAAAGAAACTGATTGTTGCTAAAAACGGCCGCTTTTGGCTACTATATACTAGGCTGAATTATCTAGGGGAATGCTGTTTCACATTTTTTATATTTGCCTTAGTTTAGAAGATATTTAATTTTTTCTCGGGTGGCGCTACTTTAGCTGTGCTATGCCTCTTAAATAAGCATATTAGTTATTTGATGTATGTTAATTTAGACTGGATGTCACGTATTTACCATACAACAAACCAGAGAAGTAGACCACCAATAACGCTACTTAAAATCTACTGTATCTTTATGAATAACACGGTAAGTATACCCACCCAACCCAGTGTTCATGCAAATAAATGACTATATTACTGATAATGATTTCTGAATAAATTGGGTTCATACAAAATTGCCAAGGATGTCTTTGAAAGTCCTACAGGATTAGCTGATATAAGGATTCATAATGAAGTGAAAAAAAAAAACTGTTTATCAGCCTGAAAAACAATAGCATACTGTGGTTAGGTATGCAGAGTGGAACTACCATGAACATATTCGTATGGATACGATAACGTTAGTATTCCTTGAAAAAGTATTTATAAACATTTTAAAACCATGTCTAGGTACTTACTTACAAGGTGTCTAAAAACAATTATAAATTTCTTCATCTTGGCAACTTACCGCGGCCTCAACTTTCACTTGTCTCTGCTGAACTCTCCGGTGTAATTTAACGTGCGTGCACTGACGGACCGGCAGACAGACACACGAGTAGATCTTTACACATTAAAGATCCTTAAATAAATAAATTACTTAGTTAAAAACAGCCCTACAATTTTTATAATCTTGTAAAAGGAAGGCTTTGAGCTCCTGCTTTGATTTGAGCTTGCACGGAGCAGGATTGTCAACACCAGAGTTCAGAGCCTCACGCCTGACTCCTGACTAAATAAGTATCTTGCAAACAATGATTGATTGAATTTTAAGAATGAATTTCAAAGAACCGACATTTCTCACATCAATTGTTTACCGGAAGGCAAGATCATTAACTTTTTCCCGCTTTTTTATTTTTAATAATTCAGTCCCTTTTAATGGTAAATGTCGTAGGTAAAATTTATTGATTTAATTTTATTCACTACACAAGTAAGTCAAAAATTAGGTACCTGACCTACTTACCATCAAAGGAATCTTAGAAGAGTTTTATGGAGATTAATAAAATCTTGTTTTCTTTTATTAGACTGCCAGAGCTAGTGAATAGAGAAACCAATAGATACAATCGACATCAAAAGGTCAGTAGGTAGTTAGTAAAAGAAAATATTTTTTTCAGTTAAATCCTATGCTTTTTTTAGATAAATGTACCGAGTAAAATATTATATTTAACGACTACGAGTGCTTGTAGTAAAAATGTCGTAACTTTTTTTATTTCCCTTTTAAAAGAAAGTTTGTCGTTCTAATTTAAATACCTTTTTTCCAGGCAGTAGGTAATCGTACAATAGTTTTTCTTGATAATCAGGCAATGCTGTCGGCCTGTAAGTTATTAATTTTCATTTTACGCGTAATCTGATTAAAACTTCACTAACTATGTTTATAGATATAAAACAAAAAAACATTTGTTATATATGTTTTGCACGTCATCGGCCCACCACCACTAAGTACTTATTTAAGTACTCCGTGATTTTTAACCGACGAAAAAACAAAAAGGAGGAGGTTCTCAATTCGTCGCGTATATTTTTTTTTTTTTTTTTTTTTTTATGTATGATCACGCATAACTTTTTACTGTGTGGACCGATTTTGATAATTCTTTTTTTAATCGACAGGGTATACCTTGAAGTTGGTCCCATAAAAATTTGGAAATAAAATTCCAACCCTAAGGGTGGAAAAATAGGGGTGACTTTATTGTTCAGTAACAGATTACATTGCCGTGTTGTGATTTACATGAAAACTGCTAGGTATAATTATGAGTCTTTTTATATGAACTTTAATAATCATAATCTCAGCCGATAGACGTCCACTGCTGGACATAGGCCTCCCTCACAAATCGCCTCACCGACCGGTCGTGATCGAACCTCATCCTGTTAGTCCCTCAACCTTCACCAGGTTGTGTGGCCACCTTGTGGGGTGCGACTAAGCTGTGAAGGGTGATTAGCTGGGGTCAAAAAAAAATAAGCCCAAAAAAACTGAAAAGCAAAAAATAAAAACTTTTTATCAAAAAATTAAACCGCCGAAAAAACTGAAAAGCATTCAATAATAGGGAAACATTTTCTATTAGGCCTTAATTTACTTACTTCTTAAAGTAATTTTGGATTACCAAGAAATTTTGAGTCGGTGCCACAGATCACTAAATTACCTGAAATTCAAGGAAATAACCGAAAAACGTGTGTCGCTGCGCATCGCGCTTTACGTAGATAATGAATTTGCTTGTGTGGTGTGGCACCGACTTAAAATTTCTTGGTAATCCAAAATTACTTTAAGAAGTGAGTAAATTAAGGCCTAATAGAAAATGTTTCCCTATTATTTAATGCTTTTCAGTTTTTTCGGCGGTTTAATTTTTTGATAAAAAGTTTTTATTCCCTTTCGCGCGCCCAATCCTACTATATTTATTTTCGGACTATTTTGAGCAACCATTTATGAAATGTCACTTCCGTGGACTTTTTACTTTTACGTTTACTTATATTTATATCTCCCAACTTAAATAGGATAGGTACCTACTTATAATTAAGTATGTTTATTAGTATGACTTATCAATATATATAAAACTCTTCCGTTACTGACTGACTGACTGACTGACTGACTGACTGACTGACTGACTGACTGACTGACTGACTGACTGACTGACTGACTGACTGACTGACTGACTGACTGACTGACTGACTGACTGACTGACTGACTGACTGACTGACTGACTGACTGACTGACTGACTGACTGACTGACTGACTGACTGACTGACTGACTGACTGACTGACTGACTGACTGACTGACTGACTGACTGACTGACTGACTGACTGACTGACTGACTGACTGACTGACTGACTGACTGACTGACTGACTGACTGACTGACTGACTGACTGACTGACTGACTGACTGACTGACTGACTGACTGACTGACTGACTGACTGACTGACTGACTGACTGACTGACTGACTGACTGACTGACTGACTGACTGACTGACTGACTGACTGACTGACTGACTGACTGACTGACTGACTGACTGACTGACTGACTGACTGACTGACTGACTGACTGACTGACTGACTGACTGACTGACTGACTGACTGACTGACTGACTGACTGACTGACTGACTGACTGACTGACTGACTGACTGACTGACTGACTGACTGACTGACTGACTGACTGACTGACTGACTGACTGACTGACTGACTGACTGACTGACTGACTGACTGACTGACTGACTGACTGACTGACTGACTGACTGACTGACTGACTGACTGACTGACTGACTGACTGACTGACTGACTGACTGACTGACTGACTGACTGACTGACTGACTGACTGACTGACTGACTGACTGACTGACTGACTGACTGACTGACTGACTGACTGACTGACTGACTGACTGACTGACTGACTGACTGACTGACTGACTGACTGACTGACTGACTGACTGACTGACTGACTGACTGACTGACTGACTGACTGACTGACTGACTGACTGACTGACTGACTGACTGACTGACTGACTGACTGACTGACTGACTGACTGACTGACTGACTGACTGACTGACTGACTGACTGACTGACTGACTGACTTAAATTTTGCATGTAGGTTCCTTAGGGAGTGCAGGTGAGCACTAAGAAGGGATTTCCCGAAATTCCCACAGGAACGGGAATAAACGGGAATTTTGTGTTTATGAGAAATCTGCGCGGGAAAAACCGCGGGGCAGCCTCTAGTTAATATTATATACTAGTCGACACGGCGAACTTCGTACCGCATAATCTTTTACTATGTTTTGCATGTATTATGCTTATAAACCTTCCTCTTGAGTCACTCTATCTTTTTCAAAAAACCGCATCATAATCCGATGCATAGTTTTAAAGATTTAAGCATACATAGGGACAGACGCGGGAAGTGACTTTATTTTATACTATGTATTGATAAGTATTGGTCCTTCGGTGTTATAGTAAGTATTTAGTATGTGGAGCATTCTGTCATCACGACAACAATGCCAGGTATCCGGGGCAGGGTCGAGTCTGAGAAGAACCACCTGCGCTGCTCGTCATCGTCACTCGTGCATTTTCTTTTACTAACAAACCAACTCTTGGACAAATTTTATTTTATACTATTACCATATAGACTCAAATTACATATATGTCGGAGGAAGGTTTGATAATTACTTACTTAGTGTTTTTGCAAAAAAAAACTAGGGATTTTGCGAAAAGCCGGATAAATCGAAATAAGGATTATTTTTTCCAATCATACTGATAAAACCAGTTATTCTTCCTACGACAATTAAACATGCTAAATTTGAATAATTATTAAAGTCATTTTCTAGGCCAGACTTTCGAAACCAGATGCTTATAAAATGTAATTCCAACAAAAACGCTAGAGTTATTACTCAACTAATAACAACCATTCAAGGTCTCGTACAGATATAGTATGGAGTCGAGTCGAGAGACTCAAGAGTGCAGACGTCTGGATTCAATCCATGTCGGGCGAAAACATTACGTTTGAAGTATGACGGTTCGTCGGACGCTTGTGATGCGGACTTACAAAGGAAAGTCAATACAGTAAGGTAATTTACGACGCTTATTTACATTGGCAGTAAACACAATCAAACTGCAGCCGGGTGCAGCATAGCATAATATGTTTACATAATAAACTACAAATTTCGCTGCCTATTTTGGAACAAAGCATTTGACGAATAGAATTTAGTGAAACCTTGAGCCTTCGATTTCGTTTTATCGATTTGAACAGTTTATGCTCGTCAATAAATCATGTAACAGCATTCTACATTTATTTTGAGTTTTGCAGTGTTCAAGAATGTAATAAGACTATTGGCAGTGACGCATTTTTATTCCATTTTTTATTTATTAGTAGTAAGTTTGAATATAGGTATGTAGGTTTGAATTTTATTGCTTAATCTTTCCAAACACAATGGTGCCTGACTACAAAACCTTTTGCCAGTAAGTCCTACTTTCTTTTGAAGTGAGCATTTGAGTATGTTTTAATATATTACTTTAGTAATATAGCTTTAAACAAACTAGTAAACAAATGCTTTTAGCATTTATGTTAAAAGTATTTTTTTACTAAATATACTAACGTTTCATCATGTAAGTAATTTAATATTAATTAGTGTCATGTAATATTACTTACATAGAACTTAAGTAGTACTTGAGTACTAACGTACCTATCTATATTCCAATCATGTTTTTTGTACCAGTTTGCGGTAGGTTCTCATATTACTTTTATCGTAGGTAAAAACGATCGCAACAACAGGCAACGAAATGTTATGCGAGATAAATGTAGTGCCTCAATACAGATAAGTGTAAGAATTCAGTAGACAAGGACGCCCTAAGTAAAACAAAAACTTTTGTTATCGGTCGTGTCCCGCACGCTGTCACTAGTAAACCGCGAGTCAACATTATATGTATAATTCAACACAAAAAGTCAAATGCAAATAATTAGCCAGCAGCAGTGATATCTTAATTTGTATTATACTAAACTAGAGGCCGCCCGCGGTTTTTCCCGCGCAGATTTGTCATAATCACAAAAATCCAGTTTTTTCCCGTTCCCATGGGAATTTCGGGAAATCCTTTCTTAGTGCTCACCTACACTCCCTAAGGAATTTACATGCAAAATTTCAGCCCGCTACGCCCAGTAGTTTCGGCTCTGCGTTGTCTGTCAGTCAGTCAGTCAGTCAGTCAGTCAGTCAGTCAGTCAGTCAGTCAGTAACGGAAGAGTTTTATATATATTGATTGAACACATAAAGTCAAATGCAAATAATTAGCCAGCAGCAGTGACATCTTAATTTGTATACTAAATAAGTCAGAGTAATAAATCCCACCCGTGCCCGTGCGCAATGTCATTTCCGTGGACAACACGACGCTATCTTCGGAACGATCGAATCAACGATCCACGTCAGTTGTATAACGCGCATTCATAAAATTCGAGTAAATTCAACCCGAGCGCATGCAGCACAGGAAATACGGAATCACAATCTGCGAAGTGAAAGCGGTCTACTTACTTTTATTACCTACCTACAGTTGGTTTGTCATAAAATTACCGCCAATCTCGTAATAAACGGACAAAGTACATAGGCACTTACTGTAGTCAAATATTTTATTTAATTTAAAAAACATAATAGCATAAATTTACCAGGAATGTGGATGTTTAGTTTAATGCGAAAATATTTCATCATTATATGTTATTCTGATGTATAGGTAAGTAAGCTATCAAAGTCAAAAAGTCAAAAAATATTTATTCAATATACCTACTTACACTTAGGATACAAGATATCACTTATTGAAAGTCATTAGACTTTTTAATCTAATTGGTATACTTACTGCGAGAAGCGTGGTAGTTCAGGGTGCCCACCAAGCGGCTTAGTCAAACAAATCCCCTATAGTCACCTACAATACTGTAAAGTTTCATTAAAATGCATTTACTTAGTAGCTTTTACGTGAAATGGTACTTTACAAACTTTCGCGTTTATAATATTAGTAGGATAACTAGAGTTAAGTTTGGTGTCATCCAGGTGACTTGGTAAGAAACGGGTCATGAAATGACATGACTCTATTTATGGTGCAGGGAGTGGCGTGGGCGCGCCAGGTCAAGGTCACTCCCGCCTAAGTTACGACCGCAAAATTGTGTCACAGCTGGTTTGGGGTAGCATGGTGGTGACGGGACCGTTACAATTAAACGAAACTAAGTACTTTCTTCTCTACCTACCCTGTTAAATCATTGCGAAAGGGAGTAGAATCATTTGACATAGGGGGCGTTTGGGGGCGTCCCCATGCGACCATTGTCGTGAGGCAAGGCCAACATTTGTTTGACTGAGCCGCTTGGTGAGGACCCTGAACTACCTTGCCTCTCGCAGTATAGGGTACTTTAGCTTAGCAATTATGGTATTAATACCAATTAGATAGTATAAATGACTTTCAATAAGTGATACCTTGTATCCTATATTGAATAAATAGTTTTTGACTTTTGACTACTTAAGTATATTGTCAGATATACGTTCTATATTGGTTAAAATATGTATCATTACTGAAATACTTATACTAGTTTAGTTTAGTGGATCTCTTTTCGTGACTGCTAACAAGATGGGTGGAACTAATTTAATTATGCGGTCGGTGGAATTATTCGATGCTCGGCACTTCCAGCGAAGTTATAAATCAGAGAAATCATGAAACGGAACGTCCTTCATGCCTTGATCTTTCAGAAAGTTCAAAACTCTTATAATTTTTAGATTGTTTTCTGATATACTTACATACATACATTTCATTGTTATAAAACAATGTCGCGTCCCGCTGTATGTCTGTCTGTATGTATGCTTATATCTTTACTAGGTAGGTACTTACGCAACGGATTTTAATGCGGTTTGTTTAGCCTAATATTTTTAGGGCACTTCTGTACAGCTTTTAGGTTGAAGACCAAAGAAAGCTACAAAGTGTAGCTAAAGTGGCCACTTTTGGCAACAATCTATGTTTTTTTTTTTGTTCGTTTTACTTAGGACTACTTTGCTGTGCTCAAAAATATATATACTATATACTAGGCTACATTATCTAGTGTCATACAGTGCCACATTTTTAATATTTGCCTTAGTTTACAAGATATTTTTTTTTCGCGAATGGCGCTAGCATCGCCGTAAACTAGCTCTTTATAGGTTTTTTATAGGTTTGTTTGAGAGTAGAGTTATTGAAGGGGAAGGTAATACATGCACACCATAGTATTTTATACACACACTACTTGTTGGATAATTTGACACTAAATTCTGTCTATTCTGATTAATATGTAAAGTCATAGAGAGTTCCGAAAGATAGTCAGAGCGGATGGTCGTGTTTTTATAAATATATTATATTTTATTTCAATAAACACCAAGTACAGTAAAAGTTCAGTGAAGAGTTATTATTGGAAGGTCTACTGGGGACTGGGATCATCGGGCTAAACAGCTATAGGCGGGGTCTTCCACACTACTAAACTAACTATAGTTATAAATAAACTCTGATTTATATTCATGAAGTAAAATATGAAGAATAAAAACGCCAGCCGCGCCCAGTAGTCAGTTTTTATCATTAATTATTGACTAAGTACCTATTGTTTGAAATATTACTGTTTCACATGCGAAAGTGTGTTTTTGGAGAAAAACCTCTAGGTAATTACTAAATAATAAAAAAAAAACAAGAAGTAGGTTGTTGGGTAAGTAAAGTAAAACAAGCAGACTACACAAAACTAAAACAACGGTGATAGAAAAAGCAAATAGTGTGAAAATTTTTATAAACTAAAATCATTTTCAAGTTGGTAGACAATTTTTCTCAGCGGTTTAAAAAAGAAAAGTCGTAAACCTTACCAAGTTCGTGTATATTTAAACCGTTCTTCCTTACTCTACCCTTGCCTTGAACCATAAAACGGGCGCAACCGGTTCACTATAGTGTACCTTGTGAGTACCATACAGGTACTTGGTACCTATACTGTACTAGAGGGAAACCGCGGGGCACCGCGGTTTCACTCGCACAGATTTCTCATAAACACAAAAATCCAAGTTTTTTCCCGTACACCCCCTAAGGAACTTACATGCAAAATTTCAGCCCTCTACGCACAATAGTTTCGGCTCTGCGTTGTCTACTGTCAGTCAGTCAGTAACGGAAGAGTTTTATATATATTGAAGATTATCAAGAAACCCATCCTGTCCATGCTTTCAGCGAACCCTGAAACCCTGAAATACTCAAACCATACACTTTCTCATTTTAGGTCTCAGAATATTTATTGGTTGAAAAACATGAACTTTACACAACAGAATCCATAGCACAAGTGACATAACAAAACAGAAATCAGACAAACTAACATCATTTGAAAATACATATTCTTTACTAGCCAGTTGCTGCCCAAAGGAGACTAGACGCGTTAACACATCCAATTTACCAAGGTATACCTGGCGGCCTGACTGACTGGACTGATCGAGCTCTCGACTCGATTTGTGAGGATATTTTTAGACGCTAAGCGTTGTGAATTTGAACGATCGGTTCTGATTTGAAGTCTGCTGGCTGGAAACCAAATTTAATTTAAATTGTAAATTTCGAAATTATTGTTTTAACAAAAATACATTTTTATAAAATAGGTAAACCTGAAAATTATGTCAGAAAAATATTACTTTACATGATTTCAATATTTTTTTTCTGGTGTTTTAATTCGTCACACCCATGCTACTTTACAATCGGTTTTTGGAAAAAATACCTCCCATGCATCCCACAAAGGGGACACCCGAAGAACGTGCAGTAGAGTCCATAAAGTCCTTTGATGAAAAACTTGAATAGCCATACTGCGATCGCCAACGCGCCTGCCAAGCGTGGCCATTACGGCAAAAACCGCCCATTAGTCTTTGTTCGATCTGAGGGGATGGTCTATGTAAAAGTCTTTTAGTGGAGATAAAATGTTGACGATGCTACAAACTGATATAAGTATTCTACTTTTTTATTTTTATTAAATACTAGAGGCTGCCCCGCGGTTTCACTCGCGCAGATTTCTCATAAACACAAATATCCCGTTTTTTCCCGTTCCTGTGGGAATTTCTGGAAATCCCTCCTTAGTGCTCACCTACACTCCTCAAGGAACCCACGTGCCAATATTCAGCTTTCTACGCCCAGCCCAGTAGTTTAGGCTCTGCGTTGTCTGTCAGTCAGTCAGTCAGTAACGGAAGAGTTTTATATATATTAAATATAATTTCTTAACATACTTACCTATAGTCAGCAAAAGATTGTTAACTTGCCATTATTTATGTATGGAAGGCCAACAGCTTATTCAAACAAAATAGTACAATAAATATACAAAGATAGCCAATTATAGGCCCTCGCTGATAGTGACAAAATATGAGTTAGTACGTCCAAAAAAATGAAGAGTAATGTGCGGATTACATACTCATTACCGTTATCAAAATACTTGAAGACTGACTGGCCTTCACATTATGCATGTTTCAACATAAATAATAAGTACAGGAGTAAAGCAAGGCTGCTTAAAGTATTTTTGAAAAAACATAGCTTCATGGTCAAGATCACTAGACGAAATTTAAACGTTCTCTTTGGTTAGGCACATTTTATTATTAGTTATTTAGTATTATTATCAAATGTAAGCAAAGTTTTAAATAAAAACCAAAACGGCTCTACCACAAAAAGAGTTAAACCTGGCCTATACACTAGACTAGGTTTAAATCACTAATTCGACAAAGAAATCGGCGATTTAGACCGGTCTAACTTTTTTGTGGTAAGGGTTAAAGGTGTCTTTTCGACACTCTGAAATATGCTGAACCTAAATTAAATGATTCAATTTAAAAATATTTTTTCGTTTTTGAGTTAAATTTGATTTTAGTGCTAGCGTTAGTATAAAACCTTTATCACTACAGGATAAACACATGGCGTGAGACAAGCTTTGTCACTAAACAAACATAACATAATCTCACGCCTTTTATTCCCTGGAGGGTTAGGCAGAGGCACCAGCTTGAGAGCCGGACCCACGTTTAGCCGAGTTTATGCTTTATTACCAACGTGACGCAGGGCCAGCTTGTCGCCGCGGTTATAACGACCACTACTGCGGCCGGGACCAACGGCTTATCGTGCCTTCCGAAGCACGGAAGCAGCTTTGTCACTAAACCCGTGCTAAAACTATTCCGCTCTAACACGCGAGTTAGTTAGTTGTTGGTTCAGTAGTAGTACAAATTACAAATTTTTTGTTCAGTAAATATGTAGGTAAATAGACTAAAATATTCATGTTTGATTTGAATTCCATTAGAGACGTGTTGCGTGGGAGTACTGAGCATGATGCTAGTATACCTACCCACTCTGTACTCCAGATAAAAAGGACAAATCACTCGAACGTCGCGACTTCGTTTAATGAAGTGCGGCACGCACAGAGTTATTTCAGGGAGCTGTTTTATTTATGTATGCCACTTTTATTGTTTTAAATCAGATTTACTTAAAACTTAATATAGTAGGAATCTATTTAATAAAATTATAAAAAAATGTACTTCGCTGAAAGTGCTTTTTCATGCAGAGGGTACAAAATGGGGTAGTTTAATGTTTAAAGATACTCTACCCTACTATATAGATAGAAAATAAAGTTAAGTATATGAATAATAATAATGACCTCATCTGTATATATAAAATTCAAAGGTGACTGACTGACTGACATAGTGATCTATCAACGCACAGCCCAAACCACTGGACGTATTAAGCTGAAATTTGGCATGCAGGTAGATGTTATGGCGTAGGCATCCGCTAAGAAAGGATTTCCCAAAATTCCCTCAGGAACGGGAATTACGGGACTTTTTAATAGTATGAAAAATCGACATTATTGAGTGTATCGACGTGAAACTTAGTTAACAGGTTCCTCAGTGAATGAAAGAGTGTTGAAAGAAAGGAATTTACAAAATTACCACGGGAACGGGAATTACAGGACTTTTTAGTCAGAATGAAAAATCGACATCCTTGAGTGTATCGACGTTAAATTTGTGTACAGGTTCCTCAGTGGATGAAAGGGTGTTGAAGAAAGGAATTTATAAATTCCCATGGGAACGGAGTTACAGAACTAATTATTTAGTATGAAAAATCGATTTCCTTGAGTATGCCAACGTGAAATTAGGTCTACAAGTGTCTCTGTGGATTTAGGGGTGTTGGAAGGGAGAAATATACTGAATTCCCACGGGAACGTAAAACGGGACTCTTTAGTTAGTAGTATTAAACAATGTATATATTTTTCTTTATTTCGACGTAAAAATAGGAAAACGGATTCTTCAGTGGATGTATTCAGACTTATATTAAGAAAAGATTAACAAAATTCACATATGGTAACGGAACATTCCCAAAAACATAAATCTTCAACTTTTTTTTACTCGAGTAGGTACAGTGGCGGACTAGGAGGCCGTAACAGATTTGTCTATGGTTCCGTCAGCCCTAGGCTGTATTACCAAAGAACAAGAGCTATTTTGCAATACAGAAAAACCGGAAGTGTTACGCCGACCGTGTCCGCCACTGTACATATATTAGGTATGTAGGTACGTATATCTACTTTTACCCAACCAGCTAACAGAAATGTTAGAAATTTCAGTGTCTGAATGGTGGAGTGTAGAAATTAATTTCTGGAGTTGCAGGGGGAACTGAAATAAAGATAGATATTTTTAGGGGGTATGGGTGCGATCAGAAATAATGTCACCAAAATCCTGAGTCGTAAATCAACCAATAATTAACGATTTTAATGAAAAAGCGCGTGCGAAGCTGCGGGAAAAAGCTAGTTATAATAATATAAGTACGACCTGAAATATTTAATAAATCGTAGCAAAAAGCACTTTCATTACATTTCGCCGAGGCTGGATTGAAACGTGATATGGAGGCTGTGTGTGTGTCTGACTCTGACGTCATCAAGGGCAAGGTCGCCATGTGCGTGACGTCACTGGTTCACCCTCAACTGGAATTATCGTATCAACTGGGTTTAAGTACCAACTGGGTTTAAGTACCAACTAAACACAGGTGGTCAATTTATTGCAAGTACTAGTCGATTCCCCCCCGTAAAGAGGCTACTTAGCCAATGCTGGAGGGGGTCGCGGAGCTGAACACAAAGTTCGAGAGATCTCACGTGACCCCCTTGCAAACAGCCGAGATGGACACCGGCGGGGTTTTAGTGGGTGCGAAACCCACATAACCCTGCGACTCCCCCCGGGGTCGCAGGGTACTCGTTAGGAGTTTCACCGCCTAAAAAAAAAAAGTACTAGTCGATTCGGCGAACTTCGTACATGTACATTGTGCATGTATTATAAATAAAAATCTTCGTCTAGAATCACGAAAAAAAAAAGCATCAAAAACCTTTGCTTGTTTTAAAGATAATAAGGATACGCGGGAAGTGACTTATATGTATTGATGTATTAGCAGGGTAGGTAAAGTTAATTAAAATAAAAAAGTTAAAGTCTAATCTGTAGAACTACGCATTAGACTTTAACTTTAAAGAATTTCGTGCATAGCTCTGTTAATCCACGCGTTTGAAATAAGATAAGACACATTAAAATTGTTTTCCTGTCGATATCTTCGACACGCCTCCGCCACATTTGCGCTGATCATTAGGTATTCTGTGGCTGATCCAAATAACTCTAGTATTTTACTTACCTTCTTCTTACTTATAAAATATCGTATGTTGTACATACGTTTTTTTTACTGTCCAATTTTTTGCTTTTGTATCTTTGATGGATAGGCCAACTCAAGTCTTTATCGCACGGCCCCGTTCTGGCCTTGGCCAGCCCTGCTCCACCAACCGACCAAACTCTATGTAGAGTTATATTACTGATATGTTTTTTTTGTGGCCTCAGCTTCATTGAACTTTACGTAGAGTTTTATTATATTATTGCTTTATATTATTAAGGTTTAGAGATACATTTTTATACCTTGATAAGTTAATATTAGTTAACGGTTTTATGCAGAGAGAAGGTAAATCACTACGTTTTAGTTTTATGTCACAACAAAATATAAAAAAACTGTTATTTAAAAAAACTGTTCATATCCCTACTCCTTACCTAGCTTGGTATTAGATAGAGTACAGTTACTGTTCTGTGATCACCTCCTAGTCAGCTGCCCTTTCTTGCAAAGTAAAGTCATCATGACGTCATCTGGTAGGGGAGACGTCCCGGTGTCGTCATGGAACACATTAAACTTCCTATTTATAGAAATACAGACAATAACTAAAATTGGAATACTTTAACAAAGTATTAAAAGGTTAACGATGGCTGTGACGTTACATTTGTATAGAATAGAATAGAATAAACATTTATTCACCAAAACCGACATAATTACACAGATAAAGTGAAAACAAAATAAAATAAAGTAAAGTTAACATAGACAGCAATATGCATGCCTACGGTCACTCGTCACACGGGCCCTGCGCGCCGTCTTCGACGCGCGTCTTCCAGTCGGTGTATGGTGAAACGGTTACACCAATTCAGCTTACGACCTCAGCTGCAAGGAACTGAAGCCAACTGGTCTTCCATTGGCCACCGCTAGAATTGGACTTATTGGTGTGTAGTTATGAAACGCATATTTGTGTCTTTAGGCTACGCTGTTTCTATAACTACACATATTGCACTTTTAAGACGACTTTTCAGAAGTCATTTTTAAAACGATCGCCAAACAATAACGAGACTAAGGTAAGCCCAAATCACCCAAAGGAAGGTATATCAAAGGTGCCAGGTGGTTGGTAACCTTGCCTTCTTTGAATAAGTTTGTTGAACTTGGCTCGAGCGGTCGCTAGCTTCGGCAAAAACTGCTACAAACTAGCGTACGTTACGTCATACCTACTTTATTACGAAAGTAATTAATAGTTCCTCAACGATACAAGAAAATTAATAATTTTAATTAGATTTGATGAATCACGATTGTACGTATCGTATAGGTAGGTATACTTTACTTCATTATTTAAGTCTAGAGACGTCTGCTGTTACAGGCCTTCCGCGCAGATCGCTAGAAGGAGAAACGTTTTGGGGGTTGGATAAGTTTTTCAGTGAAGGACGCTGATGTACTAGTGTTATTATTGAAATAGGTACTTATACCTTAAAATATGCTATCACGGACAATATTGCCTTAGTTTGGTATTACTGGTACAGTACGGTACGATACGACCCACTTTTCAGCACATGAACCAACCCACGTAAAAAATCGGCGAAGCTAATAAAAAATTATTAATACTTTTTAAAAATTTTCCTTTACTACTACCAATCAATATCACTCTGCCAGCGGGCAGATTTTTTCTAGCAGATCAAATCTTACTTTTTGAGTTCGTTTGGTTTGTGAGTCAGATTCTTTACCGTATCTCATATAAGTCTAATCCTCGAAACCAATATTATCATTCTTGTTAAAAGTTTTTGGATTTTTTCTGGTCGTAACCACAACGGGCAGTAAACGTCAAAGCACGTTTCCACTGCCAATTAGTTTTTTGTGGTCACAAAGCAGATTGTGACGTCACGATTAGTGAGCCGAGTTGAGTCACACACAAGCCTAACGGAAATTAACCGGAAGAAATCATGATTTAACATCGCGAGTCAATAAAAGTCCAATCGTCCTTCAACAACAAGGTGTGGGTCGCGTCGACTCGCTCGCGACTGTTTGTAATGCAGATCGCGGGCCAGCGACACTCGCTTCTAGATCACAGAGGCCGCCACCGCGCAATGTCATTGCTTCAAGAATACTAAACTACAAACTGTATTACTAATAACACCGTTTATTATCATGTGGTAACACTGACACAAACTTCCTGCGTGGTTCAGTTGATATGGTTGATGTGGTCCGGGACTTCGTAGATTGTTTCGATTGCCGGCAGGGAGCGGGAACAGTTTCATGATTCCAGATCATAAAAAACAAGGCTTGTGGTTTTTTTTAAGGAAGGGAAACTCGTCACCGAGACTCTGAGACGCCGGGTTATGTGGGATTTGCACACACTAAAAACCCGCCGGTGTCCTTCTCGGCTGTAGCAAGGGGGCCACGGGAGATCTGTCGAGCAACCAACTCCTGTACCCTCTCCAGCACGGATATTATTATATTATAATAAAACAATATGTGTAAAAATTATGAATAATCTATTAATTCGGTACAGCATTGTATAGTTACGTCAGATTCAGGCGTAAAAGGCGTTAAAGGTGTAATTTCTCTACTAAAACAAGAAAAAAACCTTTTCTTCTTAAGGCTTTACATAAAAAAATATTTCATATTGCGACATCTAAGCTACGTTAGTACGAGTAAAATACAAATCATGATTCAAACTAGAATAAGTAAGTATCTTACAGGTATTTATATAATCACTTATGGCAGTAAATTACTTAGTGGAAAATTCATTAACTCATATATTTAGGTAACTACGCCCTACGTTATCTCTGCCTTACATTAGAAACTACTATAATATAGGCCTATATTCTTTGGATTTCGTCAGCTAGCTAGCACGGTCTGAAGCAGCGGCGCCGGCGCAGGAGACGCGCGGAGCAGGGCGGGCCTGAAGCCGCCGCCGGCGTCTGTGGACAAAGATCACTTTTCTATACCTTGTATGGCTACAGGAATTAAAATTACTTATTTGTTCATCATCATCATCATCTCATCCGAAAGACCTCCACTTATGGACAAAGGCCTTCGCAACAATGACAGGTCTTGAGCGACCTTCCTCCAGTAAACTCCCACAGACTTCACCACCTTGTGGGGGCTCAGCCAACCTACTCTGTGTCTACCGATATACGCGTTCGTCACTCGAGGACTTTTCGGCCAGCGACCATCTGTTCTTCGAGCTATGTGCCGTCCCCATTGCCACTTAAGTTTCGTAATCTTTAGGTTAGTCGGTTAGTTAAAATTATTTTCAAAAGAGTATTGTACGGTCAACACTGATTGATAGATTTAGTGGGGGAGAGATTTTCAACCCCCTAGCGAGTAGTAGTTATATTTCTCTTATTGACAACATCTTCCTGGCATGTTTTTTTTTTTTCATTTTGTAATGAATTTTTTCCACTAAATGTGGGAAGGTACCTTGCGATATCAGTAGACGTAAATAGATCAAAAATAAATATCCTTGCTCTCCAATAAAGTTCACTTGAACCTGTGCACATTTAGACCCAATAAACACAATTAACATTATCAATGAATCTTGCAATTCCAGCGTTATATACTTTGCGAATTCCATCCAATTTAAACAATAAAGCGCGACGATCTGGCTTCTATTAGCAAGAACAAAACAACTGCTATGCTATACTTACACCAATATTATAATTCTAGAGTCTAGAGCCCTCTGCTTCACCCTTGCAAATTCCCTTTAAACCGCAAAATCCCAATTATCAGTAACTGTAGGATTTTCGGGATAAAAACCTATGTTATTTAAATCTGCTTTTGTAGTGTTGACGTCAAAGCAAGGCAGATATATATGAAAAAAAAAACATAGTAACTTCGCATTTATAATATTAGTAGGGTTAAACGTATATACTTACGTTTCACTAATAGTAAGGTAAACATTTAATTACTCGTAGATCTAAGGGCCCATCACAGGGCCAAAGCCACACAACAGCAAATTTTTTGCACACTACGTTAAATCAAGTTAGAAGGTTTTGCAACTTATTAAAATAATGGTTTTGTTACAGGTACGTTCCTTGTGAAGCTATATTGAGTGAGCTGCGGTTGTTGTGCGAGTAAGTAAGTACCTAAGTGAACTAACAGTTATAAAAAGTGGTCCCCGCATTCCGGAACGTTTACAAAAATATTCATCAACACGAGGTATAAAACAAAGTCGCTTCCCGCGTCTGTCCCTTGTATGCTTATATCTGAACTATGCATCGGATTTTGATGCGTTTTTTTTTTAAATAGATAGAGTAATTAAAGGGGTAGGTTTATAAGTATAACTAGTCGACCCGGCAAACTTCGTACCACCTTACCTATTACTATGTTATGCATGAATTATACATATAAACCTTGATAAACTTTCCTTTTGAATCACTTTATCCTTTAAAAAAACCGCATCAAAATCCGTTACATAGTTTTAAAGATATAAGCATACATAGGGACAGACGCAGGAAGCGGCTTTGCTTTATACTATGTATTGATACATGAGCAACGTAGCAATAGGTTAGGCGGTACGCAGTTCGCCGGTCGACTAGTATAATATAAACCAAACTGAACAAGCACTAATTTTAAACCGATTTGAGTAAAGACAAATTATACTATCGATCACTGATTCGTAGTAATGTGTGGTGCCATAAACCATTAGGTAGTTCATAGATAATAGATAAGCAATAAACTAAATTGTTTTCCTAGAAATATTTGAGGGCACTTTATATACGGCGTAAATTTAACAAGTATACATACAAACATGGATAGAAATTATCTAAAAAAAAAAACAACTTAGTATTTTTAGAGGACAGAAAGTTTATTTAGGTACTAGACGCTACCCCGTGGTTTTTCCCGCGCAGATTTCTGATACACACAAATTTCCCGTTTTTTCCCGTTCCCGTGGGAATTTCGGGAAATCCCTTCTTAGTGCTCACCTCCACTCCCTAAGGAACCCACGTGCCAATTTTCAGCTTTCTACGCCCAGTAGTTTAGGCTCTGCGATGTCTGTCAGTCAGTCAGTCAGTCGGTCGGTCGGTCGGTCGGTCGGTCGGTCGGTCGGTCGGTCGGTCGGTCGGTCGGTCGGTCGGTCGGTCGGTCGGTCGGTCGGTCGGTCGGTCGGTCGGTCGGTCGGTCGGTCGGTCGGTCGGTCGGTCGGTCGGTCGGTCAGTCAGTCAGTAACGGAATAGTTTTATATATATAGATATATAGCCTATGTGTTAATCTCTCTGTGGTCTCAGCTAACTCCGTACCAAATTTTATTAAAATCTCTCCAGCCGTTTAGATGTGAAGAAGTAACAAACAAACTCACAAACTTTCACATTTATAATATTAGTGTGATTACCGATTTGCTGAGCCTTATCAGAAACAGCCTGTATAACAATCAATTCATAAATCTATCAAATAAATATCGACCTTTTGTGAGGGAAAAGCAAGGCTAAATTACATATTAACTATTTAATTTTAACTTATTGTCAAATCTTTATTGAATAGTTTATTATTGACTAGTCGACCCGGCGAACTTCGTACCGCCTAACCTATTAATATTTTGTGCATGTAAGTACTATAATACTTATAAACCTTCCTCTTGAATCACTCTATCTATTAAAAAAACCGTATCAAAATCCGTTGCATAGTTTTCAAGATTTAAGCATACATAGGGACAGACGCGGGGAGTGACTTTATTTTATACTATGTATTGATATTGATTACTTAACTATTTAACCTATTGTCAAATTTTAATTGTACAGTGGCGGTCTAGGACGGCGTAACAAATGTTTCCGTCTATGATCTCGTGCGCCCTAGACTGTATTATCAAGCAACAAGAACTATTTTCCAATACAGAAAAACCGGAGTGTTACGCCGTCTTAGATCGCCACTGCGCCTACCTACAGCTTGACAACGGTGTCTTGAAACGGAACCATTTTAATATTTTAGATTTTGACTAACTTTGGGCTAAAATTGAGTTTTATATTTAGAAAGAAGAAAGAAAGAAAAAATATTTATCTACAAAAACTATGACACACACAAAAGTTAATCAATACATACAATACCTAGTACAAGTAACACAAAAAAACAAATGATAAAAAAATCTCAAAAAATCCAACAAGAAAAAAAAACAACAATTTGAAAAGATAAAAATAAAGAAAATCAAGAGGCAAAAAAACAACGTTTGTGTATAGAGTGTCGCAGTAGTTTTTGTATTTGGAGAAAATTAATAAAGATTTCTTACTCCACATACAAAGTGGCGCCCCATTATTTTCTAGTTATCTGTGCCAAGCTGTACCCTTTACTTAGAAACTTTTAATAAGTATAGGTACATCACGCTGTAGTGCGAGAAATACCAGCGTCTCTTATCATCAAGATACGTTAATCTATCTCACACTTTAGTAAACGATCAAAGCAGTTTACAAAAGCTCAGTATATTTGATGACAACAATGTAAATTCCGCGGCGACGACATCTTGGCCGTGGCCGTGACGGTTCAAACAAAAATACGAGACTAAAATAAAACTCTTTATTTTTCACGACATATTACGTGAATACCGTTGTTTAGTATAGGCACTTTTGGTTGTACCTATAGACACATTTATTTATCGTAAATATTTTAAACAAAACTGGGAGTGTCTTAAAAATTCTCAAGAATGAGGTTTTCAATAGCCTAGCAAAATATATATCACTGATATTTTTCTATGTGTCGCGCACGCATGTATAAGAAATTCAGATCTTATGTGTAAAGTGTCATTATTTGAATAACCCGCCCGTTGGCTTGGCTGGCAACACTGGGCAGCATGCCACGGGCGGGCGCGGTCTGTCTCGTCTCCGTAGTCCGTACAGAGATCAGTTCCTATTCGAGCCAGTCTGTTCTTCTGTGGACTGTGTTGAAGCCGCATGGGGGGCTGATTGGATAAGGTCCCGAACGCACAGGCAGTTTTTCTCAGCGCGGATTTATGTAACATGTAGAATCCTATGGAAGTGTCAAAAATCCGCTGTTGCGGATTTATTTCCGCGCAGATAAAAAACCGCTGTGTGTGTTCGAAGGCTAATGTGGAAACGCTGCGCACACCTAGGTCTCAACCTGCGCGTGTATGTGTGAATGTGATATGTGTGTATATGAGTTTTCATGTGTCTAGTATTTATGTTGTATGTGTGAGTGTGTGTGGGGGGGGACTCACCAGCAGGTGTCGGCGGCGCTCCTGGTAGCCGCCGCCGCAGCTCACGCTGCACGCGCTCCACTCTGACCAGCCACTCAACGAGCAGGGAGCCGCTCCTAACCACACAGTATACTTGTTACTATTCAAATTTCTTCTCTACGCTGTAAAATCATTGCAAAAGGGAGTAGAATCATTTGACAGAGGAGAGCTCGTTTGGGGGCCTCTCCAGGCGACTAATTGTCGTAAGAAATTGGTGGGCACCCTGAACTACCTCGCCTCTCACAGTATAGGATACTTTACTAAATAAGGTATCAATAGCAATTAGATCAGATGTAGTCTAATTGACTTTCAATAAGTGATATCTTGTATCCTATAATGAATAAAAAAAAATGACTTGCTTAAATCTTTAAAACTACTCCACTGAATTTGCTGCGGTTTTTTTAAATATAGAGTGTTTCAAGAGGAAGGTGTTTATGTATAATACATGTACAAAATAGTTAAAAGTTAGGCGGTACGAAGTTCGCTGGGTCGACTAGTATATAATAAAATAATAACAAGAGACATCCCAAAAGAAAATAAAGCTCCCCTATAGAATATAATATCAAAAAAAAGTCACCATTAGATATCTGAGGCGGCGGCGCGAGCGGCTGCGCGGCGGATGGGTCTGGCACGCTGTTGCTCAGGGAAGGCGCTGCGGCAGCGGCTCCTGGGGGTAAGAGGTTAGATAGGTTCAAATGAAGAATATTGTTTCGTATGGTGAGCTGAGTCACTTCCTTATCTATACCTACCAATATTATAAAGAGGGAAGATTTGTTTGTTTGTTTGTAACGAATAGGCTCCGGAAATACTGAACCAATTTGAAAAATTCGTTCTCTGGTAGAGAGCTACACTAACCCTGACCGCCATAGGCTATATTAGATTTTAAAAAAAAATAGGGATCCTTACCTAAACTCAAATAATGTAACCCAAGGTGATATATTTTTTCCGTTGTTTACATATTTTGACAGGTGGTTTGTTGTTGTTGTTTGTTTTTTTATTCAGCCATTCTGGGCAGTCAAAAGAACATAGTCTATAGAGCCAAGTCTTTTGTAGTATGTTAATTTCTATGGCGTAACAAAGTAAGCGGGAAAGCTCGGTAAGTTACACACAATCAAACACTATCTAGTATTTGTCAAAAACACTATGTAAATTGATTTTAGGAGAAAAAAAAATCCTAAATAGAATAAACATAAGTTGTGAAGTCATAATATAAATTAACCCATTAAATTTTCCGTCCAATTTTATTTCCAAAAGCATGTCGATCAAATCAAATTTAAATTCCTATCTACTACTTACATAAAAAACAATCCATAAACATACGCCATTGTTACGCATTCTTATCAATAACAGTGATCATTAGTATATTAAAGTTTAATAGCGGAAACGATTTTATGACCGATATTATGTATACGATTGTAACGCTCGCGTGGTTTGATGTGATCAGAGCAGATCAGAGTGACGTCACCTTCAGTTCCGAACATCTTGGCCAAATTAAAGGAAATCTATCTTGTCTTGCGTAAGATTTAACTACGCAGTAGTGTGCATATTAACACAGAACTAAATGGATATTGAACTAATGATTAGAAACATACACGAGCTGTGCCCGCTCCCGCTACTTCGTAAGCGTGGAAAAGTTACTTTTCCATTTTCGAGTTTTACCGAGACAAACGAATACAAATTGAATTTTATATAAATAAAAGAAGAAGAAGAAATTTCACATTTCTATAATTTGTCCATATAAAGTTAGTTATTAATCTTAATGATTATTAGAATAACATAAAACTTTTACGTGAAACCAACTAAGTAATACATTTGACGTTATTATGCGAACGCGGAAGTAGTTGAGCTTCAGGCGACGGCCTTTCCCATCGGCCTAGTTTAATTATTCAAGGGTCCACGACTAGGACCAATCAGGTTAAGAGGTTTCACTGCATTAGCTATATAATTAACGAAACGCCAGAATAACAAATTAGGCGATAATTACGTCATTTTGCTGTTAATTTTCCTATTAGATTAATAATAAACTCAAAAGCTCCTATCCTAACTGGGTGGAATCTTTTTTTTTTTAGGCGGGGATACTCCTAACGAGTGCCCTGCAGCCCCGGGGGGAGCCGCAGGATTATGTGGGGTTCGCACCCACTAAAACCCCGCCGGTGTCCTTCTCGGCTGAGAGCAGGAGGGTCGCGGGTGAGCCTGTGGAATTCTCCGCGACCCCCCCTCCCAGCATTGGCTGTATAGCCTCTTCTCGGGGGGACATGATGGTTGTCCCCCCGGAGCGTGGTAGCTATCAACTGGATGGAACCTGTATCAAGGTTGCCCGCAAAACACATAAAAAACACTCAGATCCAGGATTTTTTAATGATCGATTGCATTGGACGGCCTTATCGCTTAAAGCTATTTATTCCAGGCAACTCGTCGTTTGTCTTTTAAAGAAGTAAAAAGTCGCTATTTTGATAACGCTTTTGATTTTCGTTTAGGTATAAGCCACGCAGATAAAGAAAAGATCTCAAAACGGCGGCCGAACGCATGCTCTATCGCGTATATTAGTATGAGAGAAGAGTTAAGACGAGAGACAGCCCATACAGCGGCCGCTATTTTGAGATTTTTTCTTTATGTCCGCAGGTTATACCACTTTATTTATGTTTCTTCACTATTTTTACGGACTTACAACATCTCAGTACATACCTACTACTATTGTATCTGTTCTAATATAATAAACACAAACTCAAGAGAATCGAAAGCGGCGTCGCGTCTTCGTGAGAGAAAGCGTCAGTGCGGACGTGCGGACCTATACCTATACATCATGTCGCTTCTCTTTGTTGAGAAAAATTACAAAGTTATGCCTATTTTTAACCGACTTCAAAAAAGGAGGTTATCAGTTGGACCTGTATGTATTTATGTTTGTCCGCGATTATCTCGACTGGCGGAAGCGATTTTGATGCGGTTTTCACAGAAGTATTCATTATATTCCGGAAAAGGTTTTAGTACCTGTTTTAACCGATTTCAGAAAAAAAGGAAGTTTTCAGTTTATGTATAAACTAGAGGCTGCCCCGCGGTTTTTCCCGCGCAGATTTCTCATAAACACAAAAATCCCGTTTTTCCCGTTCCCGTGGGAATTTCGGGAAATCCCTTCTTAGTGCTCACCTACACTCCCCAAAGAACCCACGTGCCAATTTTCAGCTTTCTATGCCCAGTAATTTCGGCTCTGCGTTGTCTGTCAGTCAGTCAGTCAGTAACGGAAGAGTTTTATATACTGGGTGTTTCTGACAAGGCGGTAATAAATCAAATGGGGGATTCAGCTCACCATACCTAACAACTTTCCCAAAGCAACATGGGTCGAAATCTCAAAAGAAAAATCAGCTGTCCCATACATTGGTTCGATCAGCTGACGGGGTCAATGTATGGGACAGCTGATTTTTCTTTTGAGATTTCGACCCATGTTGCTTTGGGAAAGTTGTTAGGTATGGTGAACTGAATCCCCCATTTGATTTATTACCGCCTTGTCAGAAACACCCTGTATATTGATGATGTGTCAATTTATTGAAGGCGGGTTCCTATTTTAACCGACTTCAAAAAAGGAGGTTATCAGTTTTACCTGTATGTATGTGTGTATGTATGTTTGTCCGCAATTATCTCACTGTACCAACTACTTCCTACATACAGTCAAAGTTTTGTATCGGCATTTTCCCCGCTGCCGTCACATTACGCCACATGGAAATTATCGAAATGATTTGATTACACAAAGTTGCCAAGAACACGCCTTTGTTTGCTGTAACAAAATAATCGATGTCTGTGACGCACTTTAACTCGGTGGGAGAGAAGAAAGCATGATTTACAACGACGTTTGTGTTTCATAAACAAAGACCCATAACTACCAAGACGCAAGCCCACTTTAAGGGACTTTTTAAAGGAAAGGAAGCTAAAGGTATCTCAATGCAATTCAATGCAAGCTTACTTCGAAACTCGTACGTAATTACATTACGCGTCTTGCTCAATGAATGCAACAGTTTAAAAATGCGATGAATGTAAACACACAACCATCCGCTCGCCATTCTTTAGCACAGCGTCATTGGGCTTCGCGTAATGTGAATGAATTGATTGAGTATTAATTGTGATTTACTCATGTTTTACTTAATATAAAAACTGACAATCAGAATATCAAAAATGACTGCTCCGTGGCTCAGTTGGCAGTGATGTGGACTGAGTAAGCGTGTGCACCTGGGTACGATTCCCGGCGGGGCGAATATTGATATAATGAATATCAGTGTTTGTTTCCGGTCTGTGTGTAATGTTTGTCTGTGTGTGTGTTTCGGGTAACCTAAATACAGGTTCTTCCTAGTTAGGGGCTCTGAGTGTGATGAATTATTTATTATTATTATTACTGAACAGAAATTTTACATGCAGTTAACAAGAAAATACGTTTTATGATCTTGTAATAAAATTATGTGTAATTTTTCTCTCGTCGCCGAGATTCCTTGACGGATCTGTGCGTGCAACATTTCATGTCACTTTGCGCCGGCGCACGCGTATAACTCGGTCACGGGGTCTCTTTATTTATTTATTTTTTAGCTGCTTTGTTTGAAAATTAAACATAATAATATACATCAATATATATATAACTCTTCCGTTACTGACTGACTGACAGACAACGCAGAGCCGAAACTACTGGGCGTAGCGGGCTGAAATTTTGCAAGTGGGTTCCTTGGGGAGTGTAGGTGAGCACTAAGAAAGGATTTCCCGAAATTCCCATGGGAACGGGAAAAAACTGGATTTTTGTGTTTATGAGAAATCTGCGCAAGTGAAACCGCGGGACAGCCTCTAGTGTTTAATAAAATAAAAGTGTACCCCTAGGGTAAGTCGTCCCATTCTTGGCCCCTTCCTTTTATTGGCATTTATTTGATTTGAGGCTGGGGCTGTTTCAATTCTTGGCATTCTACAGCATTAAACATCATAATTATATTCATTGTTTTATTCTGTTTGTAGACGAAACGAACCGCGCAGACTCCACCTGAAATAAAACTTAATTCTAAAGCCTAAAACTCAGCTTAAAAAGTTAGACCGGTCTAATATCGCCAATTTGTATGACGAAAGAGTGATTTAAACCCAGTCTAGTGATTTAGACCCGGTTTAACTCTTTTTGTGGTAGAGCCGTAATAAGTTAGATTATTGTACTTACTTGATACTTACCTGTAACGCCATGTTTTGGTCGATGGAACTGAAGGCGTCGCTCGCAGTCAGTTGCTGTCGACGCGCGCTACACCTAATCACTCGCTGCATTGTTTTATTTAAATTTACGTGATTTTCATACTGTTTAGAACTATTGTTAACTGTAACCTAGTTTTTGAGTTAATAAACTATTTAGTGTGTGTACCCTCGAGTTTGCATTCTGCTTCCATCGTTTACACTGTTGAATGGCATTAATCCATCTAAATTGTCCCTTAAAGGGAGGGGGCCAAGAATGGGACGGCTTTTTTATACCTATCGTATTGTTAAGCCCTTTTTTTTTTTTTTTTTAGGCGGGGAAACTCCTAACGAGTACCCTGCGACCCCGGGGGGAGTCGCAGGGTTATGTGGGGTTCGCACCCACTAAAACCCCGCCGGTGTCCATCTCGGCTGTTGGCAAAGGGGTCACGGGTGATCTTTCGATCGTTATGTTCAACTCCGCGACGTATTGTTAAGCCCTAGGAAATTCACTAGGCAAGCTGCTTTAAGAGTCCAGCGTCCAGCCGCCGTAGCTGTAGGGAACATTCGCGGCCTTGTCGGGGATGAAGTACAAGCTGCTATAATCCGTCGCAAATATTGTGCATCTCGCTTCTCCTCGCGCTGACCCGCACCTCGCCCCGTTCTCGCTAGTACCATTGCAGTTCGCATGATGTTATTAAGTCACGTGCAAAAATATTTCAGACGGCTTAGGGTGTTTCTGACAAGGCGGTAATAAATCAAAGGAGGGCTTCTGCTCACCATAACTAACAACTTTCCCACAGCAACATAGGTCGAAATCTCAAAAAAAAAAAAACAGCTGTTTCATACATTGATTCGATCAGCTGGCGGAGTCAATGTACGGGACGACTGATTTTTGTTTTGAGATTTCGACCCATGTTGCTTTGGGAAAGTTGTTATTACGTAAGGTGAGCTGAATCTTTCCTTTGATTTATTACCGCCTTGTCAGAAACACCCTAAGAGCCTAGTCTAGTCTCACCAGCGACGACGCTGCAAGTAGCCTGGCAGTCGCCCCGCGTCAGGAAGTTGTTCTGGTTCCCGCGGCAGCCGCCGTACGCGAAGGGCGCGCACATCCCCGTCGCGGGCAGGAAGGCCCAGCGCGCGTACACGCCGCGGCACGGGCCCGCCTCCGCCGCCTGCATGCAGATCTCTGCAATTAACACAATCAATATATATAAAACTCTTCCGTTACTGACTGACTGACTGACTGACTGACTGACTGACTGACTGACTGACTGACTGACTGACAACGCAGAGCCGAAACTACTGGGCGTAGCGGGCTGAAATTTTGCATGTAGGTTCCTTAGGGAGTGTAGGTGAGCACTAAGAAGGGATTTCCCGAAATTCCCACGGGAACGGGAAAAAACGGGAAGTTTGTGTTAATGAGAAATCTGCGCGGGAAAACCCGCGGGGCAGCCTCTAGTATTATATAATTTCTTTTTTACAAAAAAGAGACCCGCCTTCAACGAACTGCAACAAACATAATCTGATAACTTTCTCTATTTCGAAGTCGGTTAAAATAGGTACTATAACCTTCTCCTGAATGTAAAAAATACATTACTGAAAACCGCATCAAAATCGGTTCAGCCAAACGCGAGATAATCGCGGACAAACATACATACATACAGGTCAAACTGATAACCTCCTTTTTTGAAGTCGGTTAAAAATACTATTATGCTTTCTCTATTTTATCCTCTCAAAGGACGAGGTACAGATCTGTACCAGCATCATTTTCTTCTTCTTTAGTTGTAGGGGTACCTAGAGAAGTGCCTGCGCTTAGCTCGCGAACTTGAGCCATTGTGCATTTCCCCACATTTATAGGAGCCATCCGAGCTCATCAGCAAACTGCAGGATGAGGCCAGGATGCTCCAACAGCTCAGCTAGATGGTCAGCTGGGCCGAGAATGGACAACCTGGTTTCGATTGTGGCTGGACAGGCTAACAGCATATGCTTCACCGTCTCATCCACTTCCATGCAAGCCCTGCACAGAGGGCTGTCTGTCGCACCTATATTGTATAAATGCTTATGATTATGTACCAGCATTCTATACATTACAATGAAATTGGTGAGCGACAGAATAGGTATTTTAGTTTACATATCTTAGTCTAGTATTTCGTGTTTTTTTATGGAATAATAAATATCATCTAAGTATAATAATTTATTTTTAGCAAAAAAGGAATCACCTTCAATAAATTTCAAAATTTTCATCAACTGAGCACTTTCTCTTTTTCTAAGTCGATCAAAATAGGTACTAAACCTACCTAAAACCTTCTCCTGAATGTAACAAATACTTTTGCGAAAACCGCATCCAAACCGGTTCAGCCAAACTCGAGATAGTCGCGGACAAACATACATACATACAAACATACATACATACAGGTCAAACTGATAACCTCCTTTTTTGTCCTATCAAGATTGGTGTACCTCAGGGATCGATATTGGGGCCTTTCCTGTTCCTAGTCTACATAAATGATCTCCCTTACATGTTAGATAAACTTACTGATGTTGTCCTCTTTGCGGACGACACCTCTTTAACATTTAAAGTTAAACGAGGTGACTCACTCAACTTAGATATAAACAAAACATTAGTGGAGATTTCTCAATGGTTTACTTCTAATAATTTACTTTTGAACGCAAAGAAAACTAATTGCATTAAGTTTTCCTTGCCAAATGTGACTGCTTATGATACAGACATACATTTGGACAATAACAAGCTTAATCTGGTAAATCAAACTGTATTCCTTGGTATCACTCTAGATTCGAAACTTCAGTGGGGCCCCCATATCTCAAATCTTGCGGCAAGGCTCAGTTCGGCTGCGTACGCAATCTGGAAAATCAGAAAATTAACTGATGTTTCTACCGCGAGACTTGTGTATTTCAGTTACTTTCATAGCTTAATGACCTATGGCTTGCTTTTATGGGGAAGAGCTGCAGATATTAACGTCATTTTTATACTACAAAAACGCGCAATTAGAAACATTTATCAGCTTAAAGCTCGCGAGTCCCTCAGACAAAAATTCAAAGAAATTGATATTTTGACGCTTCCGTCCCAGTACGTGTTTGAAATTATTATGTATACTCGTAAAAACTTACATATGTTTGATAAAAAATGTGATAAAATTAAAGACCTTAGAACGCGTAGCAAAAACAAACTAAGTATTCCACAAAACAGACTAAAACGGACAAACAAATGCTTTATAGGAAACGAAATAAGATTTTATAACAAGATCCCAGAAGAGATTTTGATCCTGAATGATAATGAGTTTAAAACTCGTATCAAAAAAGGTTTGATTAAGAAAGCTTATTACAATGTTGATGATTATGAAAACGACAAAGACGCATGGAAGTAGTCTAGCTCTGCACGATATTTTCATTATTTCATGTATGTACTTTAAATCTTATTAATTTATGTTCTTTGTATTGTAAATTGAATTGTAATGTCACATATATAAGAACAAAAAAAAAAAAAAAAAGAGAGAAATTGTAAAGTAGAGTTTGTTACCCCTTTCTTCTCTACGCTGTAAAATCATTGCGAAAGAAAGTAGAATCATTTGACAGAGGAGGGCTCGTTTGGGGGCGTCTCCAGGCGACCATTGTCGTAAGGCAAGCCAAACATTGTTTGCCTGAGCCAATTAGTGGGCACCCTGAACTACCTCGCCTCTATCAGTATAGGATACTGTGAGCATTTTGCCTTCCTGCCTAAATATTTGTAAAATAAAAATAAATATATCCTACAAAGCTACTATACCATACTATACTACTATACTACTTCAATACGAAACATTAATCTTTGGCCTTGTCGTGATCGTCTATCTGACTAATGGTTAGGACCCTCCATACGTTGTGTTTTAAATCAAATAATTTTACAGTGCTAAAGCTCCTTTGAAAATTAAAGAATAATGAAAATAACCTTGGACTTATAAAATTTCGAGCCAATGAGCTGTACGCTGACAAATAAATTCTTAAAAAAAATGCGCGCTAAACACGCGCGCTAGCTCGACCTCGTCAAGCGACTACCTAGGTATCCTAAACAGACGTTCCCTAATACATTACTGCAATCGTCCTTCTAAAGAATGATTTAAAAGATTGAAAACCCTACTGTTGTTCCTAGAAGAGGAACCGCGTTCAAGTGTATTATTACGGAAGGTAAACTTTGTTGAAATGTATGACAACTAGCCCCGGGTAGGACAGTTCCTTCGCCATGCCCCGTCCGACTAGGTTTTGTGTAACCTTATGTTTGTGTGAAGAAAGTCGACTTTTGATGACCATCGATTCATGTGATAAAGGCTTAAGCCAGATTAATACAAAGATAATCATGAAGCTATGTGCAAGATTCTCAAAACGAGAGCTACGGTGTAATAACCCTGTTGCCAATCCGTTGGTCTTGTACCAGCACTTTTCTTGGTTAGAACTTACTTAGGAATGTATGTCTTGTGGTTTCAACTATCACTCCCACCATGATAGCACATCTCCTGAAGTACCGTAGATCGTTAGGCAAAGCAATGCACTTAAAGACCAAACAATAGCAAATTCTTTAGATCAAATCACAGCTCCTCTGAAGTTCATCCCCTAACACAGGACGATCGCTTCTTTACGCAAACGAGCCTAAAGCCGCATATTATCAAATGTTAGAAAAGATGTCTCGCCCCTGGATTAGTTTATCGCGAAGTTAGTTTTTACGGTTTAGTGTATATCGTGTGAATATATATAATAATTATATAAAAACAGACCCTCCCTTGATACATTCATTCTACCTCACACAGATTCTTTCTGTCTCTCATACATTCTTCAAGTCCTATCAGCTGATAATGGTTGTGGTGTTAGTTGAGTGTAATAGAATTATCACAAATCTCTAGTATACGTCGTCCAACGAGTAACAAACAAAGTAAACAGTCAAGCTTCGACAGGATATTTTATATTTGGTTAGAACGATTCGGGCCTCATTTACTCAAGAGGTATTTCTTATTAATCAACCATCTCGTACACCGTAGTGCATCGTCAAGTTTGATTAAGTTGTTCATTTGATCTCCATGCCACCGATCATGGGACCTTGTCTAGAACTCTTGGTTCTTTATATTCTCATCATCTAGCTATCTCATGCATCGTAATGCTTTGTCAAGTTTGATGTGAGGTTTTAGTTTGCTCGTCTGATCTTCATGCCAACAATCATGAAGTACTGTCTTGAACTCTTGGTTCTTTACTTATATCCTTTGTCTTAGCAATTCCGCATTACATATGTAAGCCACCACGCATTGATATCGGCAAACTTGAGATTATTAAGTGTGATAATAGAGGATTAGACTTTTCCCACAACAAGCATCCATTTCGCACAATCTACGATTTACAATAATTGATTAACATCGTAAAAAGGCAATCAAGACACAAGAGTAGTAATCGTGCAATCCCTCGTTCGAGTTTGGCACACTAAATAGACTGCAGCAAATAGATCTCAAAGAATATGATTACTCAAGTAATCTTTCAAATCAAAATAATCACCGCTATCCAATTTTGTGACCAGTGTAAAGTGTTCGGTTATGTATTTAACTAACATTCCCATCTAACTACTTTGATGAAGCGAGCGCCGAGGCCGGCCACAACACTCCCTCGCATCGTCCAAAGGTACGAGTACATATATATAGCTGTATTTATATCAAATCAAAGGAAAACAAAACACAATCTCCGCGCGCCCGCCGAGACGCGGTAGCCGTTTCTAGGGATCTGTCGTCGAATCCATCTAAAAGTATAAAATATATAATTTTTAAATTTAATAAAGCTAAAAACTGTACGATATAGGAAGGATCGTTACAATACTTTACGAAATAAGGTATCAATATTAATTAGATTACTCTAATTGACTTTCAATAAGCGATATCTTGTATCCTGTATTGAATAAATCATTTTTTTACTTTACTTACTTTACTTTGAAGTCGGTTAAAAATACTAATATTAAAGCTGAATTTGTTTGTGCACAGTAGGTGTAGTCTGTCTCGTGTAGCATATGGCTGTCTCCGTCCATGGCTCCTGTGGACTGTTGGTTTCTAAATTGTTTGCTTCAAGCCGCATGGGGAGGAAACCTGTACGAACTGGTAGTATGCAATTTTTCTAAAACTACAGCTCATGATTCTGCTACTCAACGAAAGATGGCACTTTTAGAATTCGTGACAAACAAAAGCTACCCAAATAATCTTTATTCAAATAAAATAAGAATTTACTAGGTAGTAATGAGTACTTACTATGGCTATTCAAATCGTTAATAACCAGTTAAAATAAACTTGTAAAAACATACTTATTAGGATACGCCAATGACTTTGAAAGTACGTCAAACGTGAAATGAGTATGCGATTACTACAAATTACACGTCTTTGTAACGAGTAACGACACTCATGGTCGATTTGCATAATGTGCTATCTTATTATATCCACTGTCCACTGTCTGTTTCTTATTTCACTGTGTGTATTAGTTAGGTTAGAAATATACAATATTTTCTATGTATATGTAGGTGTATCATAATTATTATTAATATATGTATGTTTGTGTATTAGGATTTAGAATATGTATTAGGTAAGTTTAGATTATTTAGTACTTAAAAGTACTTACTTTCTTAGTTTTAGTTGTTTATATATATAATTTCAGTTTTTTCTCTAAGCATCACATCCTACTACTGAATTGTATTTATCTCCTCGTTGGTTGCCTGGAAGAAATTGCTTTTAGTGATAAGGCCGCCATTTGCATTGATATTTGTAACTTGTTTTATGTACTCTATGTTTTATTTTGATTGCAATAAAGAATTCTCTTATCTTATCTTATATTAGCTCAGTATATAGTACATAATCGGTCTCACATGACTGTAGCGAGAATAAACGATACGTGTAGCCTTAGGCGTATAGATACGTGTGTAGGACAATCAGAGTGTTATTTCTCACGGATCAAACCACAACATTAAATTATTCAATTGTTTTATTATTGTCGCACGTATAAACTACATCTCACTTTCGTTTCTGTTTTAAGATTCTAGCGCTAATTTGGATAAATTGTACGGACTGATGAACAAAATCGATGATCGAGATATCGCTTATTGTAACTAAATTACTTAGTCTAATAAACTTTCGAAGTATCCTAAACTGCGAGCGGCGAGGTTGTTCAGTGTGAAATCAACTGACTACAGAACATACTAGTCCAAATACGCACTGGCCATGTCCGGACTGCAGTCTTCCTTCTCACAACAGCTGTGCCCTCGCTGCCCCCAGGGACACACGTATCAAAAAAAAAAGTCAAACATGATTTATTCAATATAGGATACAAGATATCACTTACTGAAAGTCAATTAGACTACATCTAATCTAATCGGTATTGATAGCTACCTTATTTGGTAAAGTTTCCTATTCTGTGAGAGGCGAGGTAGTTCAGGGTGCCCACCAATTAGCTCAGGCAAACAAATGTTTGGCTTGCCTTACGACAATAGTCGCCTGGAGAGGCCCCCAAACGAGCCCTCCTCTGTCAAATGGTTCTACTCCCGTGGTGTTCGCGGCGGCCATATCTCGCTACCCCCTCCCCGACAGTAAGAGTCCGCGCGCACTAGCGATTTTTTAGATGCCCAATAGTTTGATCTGTCAGGAGGAACAGTATGGAGTTATTGCAGTGCACAAACTAGAAATGTTTCTATTCTACACTAATCCTCTGACCGATCACACTATCGGCCGCCTAAAATCACTAGCCCTGCTACCACAAAAAAGTTAGACCGGTCTAAATCGCAAATTTGTATGACGAAATAGTGATTTAAACCTAGTCTAGTGATTTAGACCAGGTTTAACTCTTTTTGTGGTAGAGCTGTAGGTGTCTAACGGCTGTTTTCAATACACTATCTATCCATATAGATAGCTTGTCAATTCATACAAAATCAAAACAAAAGCCCATCTTTATTTAATTAATCTATAGAGATAGCATTGTGAAAACCAGGGTAAATCTTTAATAGGAACCACGCCTCAACCCCCTTTATCCCAGTAACTCACGTTTAGCAGCAGCCATATCCAAACTGCAGTCCTCCCGCTCGCTGCAGGGCTGCTGCTGCAGCAGCTGCACCCTGGCAGCGCACTCCCTCTGCCTGTCAGCTGGAACCAGCAGCAGACGTGTCCGGAGTGTCACGCCGCGGCCGCAGGAGGCGGAGCAGGGCGACCAGGCGGCCCACTCCGTGGTGGGGCAGGAGGGGTCGTCTTGTGTGGGGACGTCGTCGGCTACGCATTCCGGCTCCATGCATTTGCGGGTTTCCTCTGAAAAGTATGAGATTAGTTAGATGCGAAATAGAGTCTAACTTTGTCATCTCACAGTGGTCTAGTGAGATTTTGACTAAATTTTATTGTCTCATCTGTGATTGATTTTTTTTTTAACTTAGAAATGTAGTTTATATCGCTAGTGTGCCATTACAGCTTAAACGGTGATCGCATGAACCAATTTCTACATCACACCAGAAAACTTTTATATTGAACAAAGATATAACATAGCATGAAAATAATTTCCAATATAAGATGCAGTAAGAGGATTGGCCAATTCCTGAACCTGAAACTATGAAGCTGATCTATAATAAGGGTACTATGTATAGTCTCACCGACTTGCACAAGCGGGCACTTCTTAGCCCCCATGCGGTTTAGGAAGGAGCGGCGACGCACGGCTCTGCCTACCCCGCACGTCACGCTGCACGCTGACCACGACCCCCACGCGCCCACGCCGCACAGACCGCTGTTGTCTTCCACGGCACCCACGTCGGAGACTGACTCTAGTGCTGTCTCTGTGTCGTCTCTGGAGACGGAAAGAACTCATTGAATACCTTAAGGCCGGCCTACTGAACTTATTTGAATAAATCTGTATTAAAATTTAGGAGTATCCTTTACTAGGACAGGGGACCTAGGATACTCCCCTGAGTGACACTACGGGTAGATCCAGCCCCGGATCTAGGGGGGGGCTGCTAAGGGCCCGTGCCCCGGGCGCCAAGATCAGGGGGGCGCCGAATTCACAGTACAGACGAATGTCATAACTCAAAAATTATTATTTATTCAATTAATAAATAAATAATAATTCTATATTGTGAGAGGCGAGGTTGTTCAGGGGCGCCCACCAAGCGGCTCAGGCAAACAAATGTTTATTGTTCATCATTCAACAAAACATTTACTTAAACTTGACTAAGCACGGATTAAGTAATAGTACAGAAATTTTATGGCCATATCAACTCGATCGATACCCAAAGGGCGCGGAGCTGACGACGACATACAGCACAAACTTTTTTTCGCAGGGCGCGTACGCAAAATGTAATTTACGCGTCACTCCTCGCTTGAATCCCAGATCGCAGCAGCACGCGTCAGTTAGTTACAATTCAAGTCATTCTGCCTCATCATGCCAGGAACCTTAAGGCTTTGTCTAACAGTCGGCGCTGTAGTAGCTGTAATGTCGCGCTAGGGCGCCAGCCTTACGCAGCGCTAGCATCGCGCTAGTCTTACCTGGCGCTAGAGCGTTGACTTGTAATGTAGGTACTATGGTAATATTACTCTGTCATACAGAGCGCCCGGAGCGACGTGCGCTAGAGCGCCGCGTAATTCTAGCGCCGCGCTAGGACGCTCTGTCGCCGGGCGTACAGAATTTGTTTTTGCCTCGGCCTGAAACTGTATTATTTACTTGACCACTTCGAGCGAAACTAACACGCAAAAAGTGTTCCATTTCTCACTCCCACTAATTTTGGTCTTTCCTGATGATATTTCCGAAGACTGAGTGATCTGTTGCACTTAGTGTAAATGCATTGGTAAGTTACATAAAGGAGCGTGTGTGACATCAAAGAGCGCTCTAGCGCCGCGTAACTCCAGCGCTTCAGCGCGACGCTATAGCACCGTCTGTTTGTCAAAGCCTGGCTGACAAAGCACTTGGGTGAAATCTCCACGAAATCAATCGAGTCAAAGAATATATTATCCTGGCCCGTTTTTTGCACTAATTTTACTCAAAAAATGCAAAAAAAAATAAGACAAAATCCAAAAGAATAAAGCATATCCTGCGCTATGTTTACTAATATTATTTCCATGATTAGGTAGGCATGTTCAAATGTCGATAAATAAGTGGACGTCTGCGGCCGTAGCATGACCAGAGAGAAGTAGTTCAAAGTTTCTCCCGTTCTATCCGAGATACGCCTGTTTTAGATTTACCCGCTTGTAAAGAATGTATTTTTAGTGGTCTTAATAGCTTAACTCATTTTCCCAAAATTTTGAGTCCGTCACTTTCGTTCTAAAGGTGCGAGATGGCATCGCTACTCAGAATCATTGAGCATAATCGACCATTTGTCGAATCCATCTGTCACTTATGACATATAAATGCGAGAAAATATATTGAGATGATTTGAAAGAGTTCAAAAGTGACAGAAAAACTCAACAAATGGTCGGTCATTCAAGCTACGTCCGCTGACAGGTAAAATGATACACATAAAAAAAGGTAAAATTAAATTATAACTGGGCAGGGGGGGCGCCATTTTTCAGTTTTGCCCCGCTTAAAGAAAATTGAAGATCCGGGGCTGGGTAGATCACAGCCCTGTAAGAATCATCAATTCAAAACAAAATTTGTATTGCGAGATAGCTTCTTTTGCTGAAGACCCCTGATACCAAGCAATTTCATCATTCGATTTTAATTTATTTAAAGTGGAAGTTATGCAACAGAGACCGTGTCGAAAGCCTTTGCTAAGTCTATAGAAATAGTTTTTTTTATTGAGTTTATTCATTTAGGTTACTGTACGAGTAAAATAAAATGTAAGTATACTCTTATATTAAGTAAATATATATGTACAAATGGGGTAACAAGTACATTCTTACAAAATATCAAGATTTTAATAGTAAACAAATTATTTAAAGTCTGGATTAATTAAGGAGTCTACCTAGGTACAGTGGCGGTCTAGGACGGCGCGACGACGTGCGCCCTAGATTGTATTACCAAAGAACAAGAACTATTTTTCAATACAGAATAACCGGTTGGGTTACACCCTCCTAGACCGCCACTGTATCATTGAAGTATCAATCAGTAGTAGATAGACTCACTCGCACTCGGGCACGTCAGCAACACACATCTCCTTGCCCACGAGCGGCGCGCTGCAGCCGGCGGCAGCTGCGTCAGGTCGCCGGAAGCTGCGCGTGCGCATGCGCAGACCCTTGCCGCAGGACACCGAGCACGCCGACCACGCGCCCCACTCGCTCGTCGCACACTCCGCTATAGAATATACAGACACTTTAAAACAAGATATGAGTGTACTTTAATGCAAGCTAAATAAAACAAAACATCAAACCTTATCACTAACGCGATTTTTTTAAGGGCAAATACATCTTTAGATTTGTCCTATTTCTGGACCATTTCGCGG
The DNA here is from genome assembly GCA_951802225.1 of Euspilapteryx auroguttella. NCBI lineage: Eukaryota > Metazoa > Arthropoda > Insecta > Lepidoptera > Gracillariidae > Euspilapteryx > Euspilapteryx auroguttella. The sequence continues at coordinate 13,610,599 of OX637647.1, forward strand.
GTCATTTAATCATCGGTCATCGTCGCGGGATTTATTGTAGACCTATCGCGAGTCTTATAACTGGACCAGTCTCAGGGTTAAACATGGTCCTTCGAGCCGGATTTTCGTGAAACTATAAAATGTAGTAAACTATTATCTTTTTTTTTGTATTGGAATGTATGGTAGTTAACTCACTTGGCGGCGGTTTGGCAAGGTCGTCAATTCAGATTGTTGCCATGTTAAACATGGTCCGTCGAGCCGGATTTTCATGAAACTATAAAATTTGCCAAACAACCAGTAACAAATCAAGTTACATACGTCTATTATCCTCCCCCTCGGCCTCTGCAGCAGCCACCATTTCTTTCAACTCCTCTTCCCCACAAGATCTTGGCACAGTCTTCACTCTTCGCAGGTACAGTCGGGCGAGGGGCGGGAGGGGCGTGCCGGGCGGGGTGCGCGGGGAGTAGAAGGGCGCGCGCGGATCTTCCGGGTACATTGATGTGATGCGGTACATTTTCTCGCGGGGTATTGTCTCGATGTTGGGTGACTGTAAGATGGGAAGCCATAAGGTTTTATAAGCAGAAAAGATTTTAATATTATAAAACAGTTTAAAAAGGCATAGCACAGCTTTGATAGCTTTGAGGCATAGCAATTAATATATCTATCAATCTAGGGCAAATATAAAAATGTGAAACCGTATTTCACTAGATAATATAGGCATATATTTTTAAGGCATGTTGTATAGCTTTAGGTTAAAGACCAAGGAAAGTTACAAAGTGTTGCTAAAAGTGGCCACTGCCAAACACTGTTTTTTCTTAAAAGTGACCTGGTGTAGGCTGCGAGATTACACTGGATGAGGATCGCTTAATACCGGTCGCTGTGGCGTTATGTGGGGGAGGTTTATGTCCAGCAGTGGACGTCTTTCAGCTAAATGATGATGAAGCTGCCGTAAGCTAGAGACTACCACAGACCATGTAAGTGATGCCACTGTCGGTGCCAGCGTCGTAGGGCTGCAGGTCGAGCGTGAGGGCCGGCGCCCACGAGCAGTCCGCGCGGCACAGCTCCAGCCCCGCCACGCCCACCACCCAGTCGGGGGACGGCCCTAAAACACATTCCCTTATTATTTAATACCATCGCTCAACTGAATTCAGATCTGTACCCAAAAACGCATTTCATGGCTTACGAGCGTTTCAGCCGTCTATATCTGAGACCTTTATACAAGGTGTTTCTGACAAGGTGGTAATAAATCAAAGGAGGGATTCAGCTTACCATACTTAACAACTTTCCCAAAGGGTCCTGGGTCGATATCTCAAAAAAAAAATAGCTATCCATACATTGGTTTGATCAGCTGACGGTGTCAGTGTACGGGACAGCCGATTTTTGTCTTTTTGAACGCCTTATCAAAAACATCCTGTATAAGCAACGTCTTATTTTGTTACTTGGTTTTTATTACAACTTTTAACTATCTGAGTTGGCTAAAGACAAATTTTGTTCCATTCTGCTATTACTGATGAAGGAATACCTATTAATAAACATAGCTTTCGCCGTTCCTGAGTTATAAGATATGAAACACACAGATTTCGTTGTGTATATACAAATCGGTAGTATCTTACCAAACATAGAAGCAAAAGAGAGCTGATGTCGCTTCCTGTCGACCATGAACACCGTCGAGGTGTTGCTGTTCACCTGGAAATTGATAACAAATTAATAAAAAAACCTGGTCTCTCTCTTTTTTGAGCCTATTAACACGTTCGAAACCTAGCACCCGGCTCCGGAGTCCTCTTATATGTTATCTCGCACGCTGAAGACCATAGGTACGTTATTTTCGTGGTTTCTTTAAGAACATGTAGGTTTTTTGGACAGTTGTGAAACTGGTCACGACCTGGCGCATTTAACGATGGTGACAACATAATGGCAACATGAATAAGCTGCCCGAAAATCCTCGTACGCTTGAACTTATCTTGGGATGCCAGTGTCCTTTAGCCTTGACCCAATCCTCCAGGGAACTAAGGGTCACTGCCCACGGTCATTCCAGATTCGGCCAGCCTTGCGGTCATTCGAACCCTTTAACTGGGATACACTGCGAAAGAAACCGCAGCACTCCCAAAGCCGCAAAGGGTCCGTGACGCCTCGTGAGGCGCCACAGTGATCTTCACTCTCCGTTTTGGGGCCTGACACCACTAAAACAGCTCGCTCGCTAGATTAGCCAATGAACTTAGGGGTCAGAGTTAAGTGGTTCTTTGTAATAAGCTGTCCAAAGAACCTTGTACATCTGAACTTACTTTAGGATAAATCAGGGTTAAGTTGCTCTTTGGAATAAGCTGCGAAAAGAACCTCGATGGTCTAAGTCTAAACTAACCTTGGGATACCAAAGTCCCTGAGCCTTGACGAGCGAGCGCAGCTTGTGGCCCTGCTGCTTCAGCTCCAGTTCTAGCAGACCCGTGGAGCCCCACTCCGCCAGGGAACTGCGGGGTCAGGGTGGAGTGGCTCTTAGGATAATTGTTTGAATTATCACGTACCTACACTTAGTCAAACGGGATGGTTATGGAAACTTATCTCCACGCGCTAAGCTCAAATCTCATCAGTTCTAATGTAAATAACATGCAATAAACAACATAATTTAGAAAACTTTTTATTTAATTGTGCCTATAAAATACCACAACTTTAGTATTACAGTCAAAGTCAAACAATATTAGGCTGAGTCAATGAAGGACATAGGTGGCATGGGGAGCCCAAAAGTCCTACAATTGTGACCTTGCATCGAACGACGCAGAGAAGACAGACGATCTGGTGTAGGTTGCAGAAAGCACTGAATGATGGTCAAGCAATACTGGTCAAAATGGCGATGTCTTCTTTGAATCTTTGGATGGGGCCTATGTTTATTTGTGGATGTCTTACGCCTTAAACGATAAAGGTAACATACCTACTTTTACAATCTAAGATGATAAAGGAACTTAAACAAACCGGAAGCCATCAGTAGCGATCTGTCCCTCCCCCCAGAAGGAGAAGTCGGGGCCGTGCGTGGCGCCCACCAGGTCGGAGAAGTGCGTGAGCCAGGCCGCCGCAGTCGGGAAGTCCTTGGGGTGAGTGCGCGCCGACCATAAGCCCTCGAATGTTAGCTGGCAACACAGGTTGAGAGTAGATTACACTCATAGCTCCCCTGACTGCTTAAGCTGGAAAAAGCTGAGTAATGCCGATTGCACACCAGGCAAACACTGGTATGACGATAATTATGGCGACATATATTATATACGAGCTTTCCCGGCTTACTTCGTTACGCCATAGAATATAAGATACTACAAAAGATTTGGCTTTATAGACTGTGTTCTTTTGACTGCCCAGAATGACCGAATTAAAAACAAACAACAACAACGAACCATCTGTCAAAATATGTAAATAACGGAAAAAATATTGCACCTTGGGTTACATTATTTGAGTTTAGGTAAGGATCCCTATTTTTTTTTGAAAATCTATTATAGCTTATGACACTCGGGGTTAATGTAGCTTCCTACTAGTGAAAGAATTTTTCAAATCGGTTCAGTATTTCCGGAGCCTATTCGTTACAAACAAACAAACAAACAAATATTTCCTCTTTATAATATTGGTATAGATGCGCTACAATTGTGTCCTTAGTGTGCGTGCTCGCGAACAGATATAATTCGTGAGCGTTGACTGTGGCGCCACAATACAAGTGTGTGCTTGGTGTGCAGCTCCCTGACTTAGTAAATTCACGTAAACCAACACACGTGTGTGCTCTAAAAGAAAAAAGTCTAAAATGATTTGTTCAGTATAGAATATATACTCTAATTAGTATTGATTTAATTAGTAAAGTATCCTATACTGCGAGAGGTGAGGTAGATCAGAGTGCCTACCAGACCAAGCAGTTCAGTGCAGGCAAACATTTGTTTGCCTTTCCTTACGACAATGGTCGCCTAGAGATGCCCCCAGGCTTCCTCTGTCAAATGATTCTACCCCCTTCCACAATGATTTTACAGCGTAGAGGAGAAAGGGGAAACAATAACAAACTCTACAATTTATCTCGCTGTTAGTGTATGTGTCCTGTTTGCTGTGTTGTGTGAGACGACTGTGGTTTCTGGTTAGTGTGCTATGTGTGACACGTGTGCTATGTGCGGAGTGAAGCTGTGTGTGTGTGTGTGTGCACCTGGTACTGCGCGTCGTCGCAGGCGCAGCAGCGCGGCGGCGCGCGCGGCTCCTCGCACACGCGCCGCGTCAGCTGCCCGTCCTCCGCGAACCAGCGCGTAGAGTTCTCGTACACCATCGCTCTGGTGATCACCACACAACCCTTCGTAAGGATTTGTCAAGCAGAAGGCGCTATAGCGATGCGTCAGAGCGCTAGCCTCTCTCACAGAGCGACCGGCGTTAGAGCGTGCTAGCGTCGGCTTTCTGGGAGACAGCCTAACACCGTCATAGTACATTGCTCTTACGCGACGCTATAGAGCTTTCAGTTGGCAATGCATTTACAAACGTTAGTAAACCGAGGGCCAATGGCCCATCTAAGCCTGTGATTGACCTGAAGGAAACCGCTTTAAACGATAGAGCGAGCCTATTCTATATTTAACTGCTTCGTAGTAAGAATTTTCGGCAATTTTCAAAAGCGTTTACTCTTTTATCTTAATCTCAACTCAAGCAGATCAAGAACAGATAGCTGACAGAAATGAAGTTGGCTTATGGTGACCCCAACGTTTTAGACTTATCCGAGTTTATGATGATCATTGGCACACTAATGATTTGCTAACCATTTTTGACTTTGGAGACCCGATAGATTGAGCGATAGCTCGCATAGAACAGGATGGTAACTATAATAGCTGGATTTTCAGGAGCCTAGAGGTTTGGTCTGCTTCAGGCTATAAGTATCTAAGTGATGTAGTAAGTCTCATAATGATGTAGTACGAGTATGTATGTGTAGAGACTAACTTGAGCAGCACGCAGCCGGAGCCGGCGGGCGGCGCGCGCCACATGGCGGCTACTTCTGTTTTCGGAAGCTCATCTGCTTCCACCACTGCATTGCTGCACTCCTCGTCAAACCTGGCAAACAAGTGTGAAACTATTGTAGTGAGTGCACCACCCACTATTCTCCTACTGTAATATCTTAGGTTTAAGTTCACTCAATAAAGGTGTATTTCAACGTATGGACGTGTTTGAATGGTACTTCCCACCTCCTTACATGGCGACCCTGCCATGAGAGTCGAAGTTGAGGTCGAGTGTCCGGGAGTTCATAAAATTAGGTTCGTAGCAAATTAGGTCACTTACTTGGTGAGCAACACAAATTTCTATGCGCGCAAACCCGTACATCGTTTTGGTACTTCGAGCCGGATTTTATCAAAGCAGCATAGCAAGTAATAATCAATATATATAAAACTCTTCCGTTACTGACTGACTGACTGACTGACTGACTGACTGACAGACAACGCAGAGCCGAAACTACTGGGCGTAGCGGGCTGAAATTTGGCATGTAGGTTCCTTCGGGAGTGTAGGTGAGCACTAAGAAGGGATTTCCCGAAATTCCCACGGGAACGGGAAAAAACGGGAATTTTGTGTTTATGAGAAATCTGCGCGGGAAAAACCGCGGGGCAGCCTCTAGTAATAATAATAACACATCACACTCCGAGCCACTAACTAGGAAGAACCTGTATTTAGGGTACCCGAAACACACACAGAGACGAACATTACACCCAGATCGGAAACAAACATCGATATTCATCATATCAATATTCGCCTCGCCGGGACTCGAACCCAGGTAATGTAGACTGAGTAAGCACACGCTTACTCAGTTTACATCACTGCCAACTGAGCTACGGAGCAGTCAAAGTACCTAAGTAAGTAGTAACAGGTGACTAACTTGGTGAGCGTGTCAGCGAACAGCTGGAACTGTCCGGTGCGGGGGCGGGCGTGGCGCGCGGGCGCGGGCGGCGCGGCCACCAGCCGGAACCGGCTGAACTGCTGCACCACGTCGTGTGTGCGGGACCCTACTAGCGTCACTGGACACGGAAACATCATTTCATCAATTATATAAATCTTACAGGAGGTTATAATTATAAAGTTTTTAATGTGTAAATATTAAAAAATATATCATTAAAATATAATCACACTAATATTTTGCAAAAGTTTGTGAGTGTGTATGTTTGTTGCTTTTTACGTCTAAACGGCTAGAGAGATTTTGATAAAATGTCGTTAGGGCTGACACTCTGGATTAACACATAGGCTATTTATTTTCCCTAAATAAACCGCGGGTAACACCGAAAGTACTAAAATAAATGAAAAAAAATAGAAATATACTGAACTGCTGACAAAAAGCACCTCAGCCTGCTCCTATAAACCCTCGTTAAAATAATATGTTCCGTAGGTAGTTTAAAATCGATAGACCTAATTTAGCTATCCTCCGCAGAGAGCGAGTGGGCTCGGAATCCGCCAATCAGCAAAGAGCGGTAGAAAGTAGCGAATTAGCCTAGTTTAGCGGCATTACCGGAATCCGGTCAATTAGGACAGTTGACGACGTGGCCGGGATTTTGTCACGGTCTCTTACGTTATTTAGGGCTCACAGGATGTCTGGAGTTAGCTGTTTGAAACATTGTTAATGATAACTAAGTAGTTTAATTAAATTTGTAAGATGTGATATGTCTTAGTCAAACTTGTGGTTTAAAAAGGTCCGCGCGTAAGAATTGGTCTACGGGTTACCCTGCCTGTCGTAAGAGGCGACTTAAAGGGGTCTTTGGGGCCGTGGGTGTGAAGGGCGGGGGCCCGACACACTCATCAAACGGCCCCAAGATGGGCGGCGGCACAGCTTGTGGCACTGTGCCGCCGCAGCTACAAAGGCGAGCCGGGGAGGGAACAATATGCAATATATATATATGTCCTGTCTGACAACAACAATACCACAATAGACTTTACATATCTAAACACATACAAAATTAATTAAACTTGGCACACGAAGTCTGATATCCATCCGAAACAGCGCGCTAAACGTTTCTCAAAGAGGGTAAAACTTACCCTGTTATTCATAAAAAGTTACAGAGCTTTTTAGTTGTTTGACGTTAGTCAGTTTAGACTGGATGTCACGTATTTAACATACAACAAAGCAGAGAAGTAGATCTTCAGTAAAGCTACTTAAAATCTACTGTACATAAATAAAACTGTTACTTACTTTCTTAAATTTATCAGACAAACATTAAAGCTTTGAAAACGGATAAAAGAGATACTGCACCTCGCAGTGGAGCAACCCACTGCATATCACAGGCCACTTACCAACATAACGCTGCTCTGGCTGGTAATATTCAATATCACCGTTCACCAGGAGACGGTAGTGGTTGTCTCCGGGAGACTTCTCCCCAGCATTGGACGGCCCCAGGTCACAGGCCAACGCGGTAGCCGCTAGGAGGAGTAGGAGCAGCATCCTACTGCATGCTGGGGGTTAACAGGGAAAATGTATAAAAACTTTATTGGTACTGATATAAAAATAATTTAATTTGATCGATAATTTTTTTTAGTAATAAAAGATAAAAACTATAGGTAAAGACAGTATACGGTTTAAAGGCAATCTGCGTGACTTAATATGATTACGAAATTCAAACAGAGGTTCCTTACAAACTTCATTTTAGAAAATTATACGAGAATCAAATGAAAATCTTTTTATTAAGATCTGACTAGGTAACAAAATTATTATACTAAAACAAGCGAAAAAATAACTTATATTTACGCAAATTGCTACCGAAATTAAAAGTTCCTTTTACACCGATACAAGCACGCCGATAATAAAATTTGCCGTGCCTTTAGAAAATAGTCATTTATTTCGCAATTTACGGCCGGGCCAATCGTGAAATAATCGGGATTATCGAATATCGGACTCCTATAAACAAATGTACGAATAAAACAAAAGAAAAACGTACCTCTTCGGAGCAGGAACATTCAAGAAGCGTCCTCGAAACGCGCGGACGGGGCCTTAGTGCCTCTAACACTACATTATCTCGCGCTAGAGATAAGAGGGCAAATGTCACCGGCGATTGGGACAGCTCCCGCCCGCGGCGACCGCTCGTGCAAACTAAACTTGACTACTTCTACTTACTTCACTGCTGCAAATATTACACTTTTTCATTAAGAGGCATAGCACAGCTAAAGTAGCGCCACCTGAGAAAAAAAAAACTTCTAAACTAAGGCAAATTAATATTCTAAACTAAGCGTCTCTTAAGAGAAAAGTTAGGTAATCATGAATACAGGAGGGTAAGTCGCATAACTTAAGAGCCAGTTTACAGCGATGCTAGCGCCTATCGCGAAAAAAAAAATATCTTCTCAACTAAGGCAAATATCAAAAATGTGGCACTGTATGACACTAGATAATGTAGCCTAGTATTTTTTGAGCACAGAAAAGTAGTCCTGAGTAAAAATAACAAAAAAAACATAGATTGGTGCCAAAAGTGGCAACTTTTAGCAAAACTTTGTAGCTTTCGTTGGTCTTCAACCCAAAAGCTATACAGAAGTTCCCTAAAAATACTAGGCTAAGCGTATGTCCAGCAGTGGACGTCTTTCGGCTGAGATTATGATAATAAGTCAAACAAGGCCCAACATTTTTAAGATATTTATCGGTGCAAATCCGTACATAGTCAATCATCAATACATAGTATAAACGAAAGTCGCTTCCAGCGTCTGTCCCTATGTATGCTTAAATCTTTAAAACTATCCAACAGATTTTGATGCGGTTTTTAGTAATCGAAAGAGTGATCCAAGAGGAAGGTTTATAGGTATAAATACATGAGCAACATTGTAATAGGTAAGGCGGTACGAAGTTCGCCGGGTCGACTAGTCAATAATAAACTTTAAAAGACCACTAAACAATTAAGTTACTCACCATATAAATATAATTCGCGTTTATTTTTTAAAACAAATCGAACTCTTCTCAGTACTCTGTCAGTCCCCCGGTGCCCCAGCTCGGAGTCAAACTGCCCCCGCTGTCATCAACTGCACTGCCACTCACGGTCAGAGACAGAGAGCCAGACGTCGACAAGCCAAGTGCTTCCGCCCGCCCTCGCCCCGCTTACCCACCTGCCGCCCACCTACTTCCGAGTTTAAAATATTTGCTTTTAGGGTCCCGTAAAGTTTTGATTGAAGTTCGAATCTGTTTGAGGATTGAAATAGCTACAGCTATGTCATGGGCCGTGGGCGATGCTTATGCTGAGTGATCAACCTCCGTTCTCTGTACTAGATTATTCGATCAAACTTTTATAGATTGATGCAAAATAAACGTTTATTTCTTTAGCCGATAATACTAATTATTATTAGGATATAAAGAATAAAGAAAATCGTTAACCACAGTACAAGAAAAAGTGTAAAATTTTTTAAGTATGGTAGGGAACCATTTTATGCGCGTGCGCTGAAGCCGAACGCCGCCGCCTCCGACGCATCACCCTAATAAGATAATGATCATCGCTAACGCGCCGCGCGTGCCGCTCGCTTCCATGTTTTGCCATTACCAGGGTATGTCGTTAAATAAACAATGAAAAATTCGATAACGATTAAAGCATTTGAAAACCATTGCTGTTTTTTTAAAAACCGCAATAGTACATTCCCTAATAAAAGCATTGATGGTTTTGGAATGCTGTAGTTGTAATTGAATTTTCATACTTATTTAGTAGACACAGACATAGACAAAGATTTATTTGCACTCACAGTACAAACACATAGTAACATGTTCAGAAGAACAGAGAGGTAAGGTAAGGTTTAGAGTATTTTCCATATGTAGATATTGTGGGCGCAAAACGGCTCTGACTCAGCATGTGTTGCAAAAAATGCAACGCTGATGATTCTGCCAGAACCATATAGTTGCGCGTCTTATCCCCTGGCCATGGACGGAAATACTTTTGGTTAATTTATCAATGTGACATATCTTTATTTATTTAAAACCCTTATATTAAGAAAACCTGTATTTATTTCTTAATTCCGTTTAATATGTATATTGTTGTTAAGCTGTATAAAGAAAGTAATCCAATACTAATCAAAAAATTTAAAAATGGAATGGCGGCGGCAGCTTGGGCTTTGTATCATACTTACTCACCTATACAAAAATACTAATTTGTTTTTTTCTTGATTGTTTCAGGTAACTTTCCGGTCAAGAATAATTAAAAAAAAAATGGGTAAGCCAAACGACAGATAAAAAACGTTAAAACTTAAATAATAGAAAATAAAAAAAAATATTATTGATGTTTTTCTTAAGTCATTAACCTATTTTAGTCAGAGGAGATAACGAGACGAGCTGCGACCTCGAGAAATAAAGACACGTTGCTTGCGATACACTTTATTACTCAGTCAAACGATACAAAACAGTATTTTAGTATGTATATCAATAAGTACAGTGGCGGTCTAGGACGGTGTAACAGATTTACTATGGTCTCGTGCGGCCTAGACTGTATTACCAAGGAACAAGATCTATTTTGTAATACAGAAAAACTGGAAGTGTTACGCCGTCCTAGACCGCCAGTCACACATACAGTACTCCCAAATTAACAATGCGCATGCAGATCTTCGCTAAATGTCGTTTTCACGGAAACACCCGAATAAAAAACATTATTCTACCAAATTACGCATGAAGAAAATGCACTTAACCACCTTAAATACATATCGTCATCTTATCATAAGCAATAAGGTCGCATTTTTTCACCTCACTTATATACAGGATGTTTCTGACAAGGGGGTAATAAATCAAGGGGGGGGGATTCAGCTCACCATACTTAACAACTTTCCCAAAGCAACATGGGTCGAAATCAGCCGTCCCGTTCATTGACTCCGCCAGCTGATCGAACCAATGTATGGAACAGCTGTTATTTTTTTTGCGATTTTGACCCATGTTGCTTTGGGAAAGTTGTTAGTTATGGTGAGCAGAATCCCTCCTTTGATTTATTACCGTCTTTGCCAGAAACACCCAGTATATTGTTTCTAGATTTGTGTTTATTGGAACAATAAAGACATCATTCATTCATTTATTCATTCATCGTCTTCCAACGCTCGGGAACACGACCGTTGTTGAACAGTGACGAAGATCTCTATGCGCATTATCACTTTTGGAGTACTATACACTAAGGCCCCGATTACGACGCGTTCCGTGAGTTACGTACTAAGCGAGTTCATGAACGGGCCTTTATAAGTTAACACATATCATTACTTGTAAGTAAGTTAAGTATATAAACTGTAACAAGTACAAAAGGAATGTTCCGTATAGTTTACAAGTACAGCAGCACATCAACGTACACACTATAATGTGTACTACATAAAGATAATGGCTATGAAAATGGTTAGGTTAATGTGCTGTACTAGTTTCACGATTGCTTTTTGTCTTTATCTATAGAAAGTAGTATACACAAATATCCATCGTTCAATTATTTATACTAAAAAACATTTTTAGCTGATTCACTTAAAAATAGTTATATTTTATTTTGTTTGAGTGTTTTCATACTAATAAAACCCAACTAAAATGATTACGCCCATATTATGATTAAAAAAAACCATTAAATAATTACTTTTAAAACTAGGTACCTATTTGACTGCTCAGTGGCTCAGTTGGCAGTGATGTGGACTGAGTAAACGTGAGCACCCGGGTTCGATTCCCGGGCGGGGCGAACATTGATATGATGAATATCGATGTTTGTTTCCGGTCTGGGTGTGATGTTCGTCTCTGTGTGTGTTTCGGGCGCCCTAGATACAGGTTCTTACTAGTTAGGGGCTCTGAGTGTGATGTGTTATTATTATTTATTTAGTTTTTGAGTATAAATATTCTGAGTTCTTTTTGTACTAACTGTTTAGGCCTTAAATAATAAGTGACTAGAAACTTACTAACAGTGCATTTAAGTTTTAAACTATGTTTAAAACACCAAGAAATGCCAATTTGTGATCTTTATAATACTGCTTTATTTTGTACTTTAATAGCAGTAATCAAATGTGTTTTTCGTACAGAATGTCGAATGCATATAAAGTTTTCTGTTAGTAAACAAATAAAATTAACTAACTTAAACTTAAACCCAAACATCAAAATGTCAAATCGAAATCAATAAAAAACTTTGCATAAGAAATTAATAAGTTAAAATCTAGATTTACTGCCAAAATTTGGTATTCTGTACCATTATCATAACACAATCAGATTAGGCTTCGTCAGGTCTATAGGTAGAGTCTGTCTCACCCTAAAAATTGTATCTGTTACATGGCGAACACCCACCACTTTAATACTAACTACATAAAGACGATTTTACAATATTTTCATCTTGTTAGGTAGCACATAAAATTACGATTTTGCCACCATAATATCTAGTAATATTATTACTAGAAACAATGTTAAGAACTACAAACAACAATACTCAGGAAATGTAACTCTCCTACAAAACCGCTTCGATGTTGGTTCCACTTACGCACACACAGTAACTCCTATTGCAACAAACACTCACACATTCTCATAGACAAGCTTGCACGCCATTGGCCGCTTCGCTCGCTTCTGTCGACAAAGCAGCGAGCTAGCCCCCTCGCTCTTGGTTGGTACATAATATTGCTACTAGAGGGCGGTCATGCGTTATTTAAATTAATAATGGTGATATGTATTAGTTTTTTTTTGTCTGTATGGCTTCTACAACACTTTATAATGCACGAAAGCATTTTTAAAGTTAAAACACGGTCAGAAATACCCAAAAACACAGTAATATGCTCCCGACGCTGCAGCCAAAGGACTCAAGGTGCCACTAGGAACTGACGCGGCATGGTGTCCGTAACCTAAGCCCCGCCCACCGGGGCTTCTTTTCGGTGTGAGCATTTTATTGCGCTAGTTGAGTATTGTTGTTCGTAGCGTGACAAAGAGGATGTTATTAAATCGTTACGATGGGGTATTTGAACTAATCACAGCTTTAGAAAGTTTAGTGTACAGTGGTTAGTGTTGCAATTCTAAAAACAAAACTACAAAAAGAACTATAATTTTGGTCGTAACGTATTGTATGGCAGACTATACAAGTAGAGTACTAACGCGATGTCAGTGGTCGGCCGGCCGTCGTCTGCCGCATCAGAAGGTCAGGATCGGCTCTTCTCTGTGGTCCAGGATATCTGAGACAAAATAATTAGACTATATAAAACTCTTCCGTTACTGACTGACTGATTGACTGACTGATTGACTGACAGACAACGCAGAGCCGAAACTACTGGGCGTAGCGGGCTGAAATTTTGCATGTAGGTTCCTACGGGAGTGTAGGTGAGCACTAAGAAAGGATTTCCCGAAATTCCCAGGGGAACGGGAAAAAAATAGATTTTTGTGTTTATGAGAAATCTGCGCGAGTGAAACCGCGGGGCAGCCTCTAGTTAGACTATAAGAATCAAAGGAGCGGATCATTTTGGGTGCTTGACTCGTAGATCGTGTTCGAAATAGTGCATTGCGCGCTCAAACGAAGATTAAAGACGTTGTAGCGACCGCTCAGCTAAAGTGGAATTGGGCTGGCCATGTCTGCCGCATGGAACCGGATCGCTGGGCGAGAACAGCCACAGAGTGGATCCCACGCGACGGACGCCGCAAGCGCGGCAGACCGAGGCGAAGATGGCGGGACGATCTCGACTCTTACTTTGGAACTGAGTGGCCTGAGGCTGCAATGAGCAGAGATCAATGGAAGCTAGCGGGGGAGGCCTTTGCCTAGCAGTGGGACACTAAAGAGGATATGAAAAAAAAAAGAATTAAAACATAAGGGCTGTCTGTCACTAAACGTATCGTATAAACTATACTGACACTCTGAAATTCCTGTAACATATTGAAAGAGTATCCGCACTGAAGCTGCATGCATGATATTTAGATATTTTTTGTTGAGCTGAGCTTCATAACCTACTACTAGTTCATGTTAGCCTGGTACTTTTTTCTTCAAAACTACCAAATCAATAAGTAGCCAATTACATACCACAAATGCATCCGACGGTCAAGTGCGAGTCTGGGGGGGCCACGAGTAAATCGGGAATTCCTCGTGCCCCCCCCCACCCAGGGGGACAACGCAGGGCGGCCACGAATCTGTCGTGAAATTAAGCAGCGTCGCACGTCTCATCTCACTCACGCAAGCATGATACTCGTGCGCCGTTTGTGCGCGAAGCAACGCGATCTTTCTATGAAGTATCCGAGGTGTGGCAGTGGAGAGTATAATATTACCTTTAGCGATGCTCCACCAAGGCAGCGTGACGTAGGTGAGGCCGGCGGCGAGCGGTGCGGCGCCGCGGCGGCGGTGTGTGTGTGTGTGTGTGTGTGTGTGTGTGTGTGTGTGTGTGTGTGTGTGTGTGTGTGTGTACCCTCCACTAGCAGCATTACCTTTAGCGATGCTCCACCAAGGCAGCGTGACGTAGGTGAGGCCGGCGGCGAGCGGCGCGGCGCCGCGGCGGCGGTGTGTGTGTGTGTGTGTGTTTGTGTGTGTGTGTGTGTGTGTGTGTGTGTGTGTGTGTGTGTGTACCCTCCACTAGCAGCATTACCTTTAGCGATGCTCCACCAAGGCAGCGTGACGTAGGTGAGGCCGGCGGCGAGCGGCGCGGCGCCGCGGCGGCGGGACTCGCGCCACAGCGGCGCGCCCTGCAGCGGGTGCCACCAGCCGTCGTCTAGCTCTGGAATTATATTACACTAGAGGCTGCCCCGCGGTATCACCCGCGCAGATTTCTCTTAAACACAAAAATCCCGTTTTCTCCCGTTCCCATGAATTTTGGGAAATCCTTTCTTAGTGCTCACCTACACACCTTAAGGAACCTACATGCAAAATTTCAGCCCGCTACGCCCAGTAGTTTCGGCTCTGCGTTGTCTGTCTGTCAGTCCGGTCGGTCGGTCGGTCGGTCGGTCGGTTTGTCGGTCGGTCGGTCGGTCGGTCGGTCGGTCGGTCGGTCGGTCGGTCGGTCGGTCGGTCGGTCGGTCGGTCGGTCGGTCGGTCGGTCGGTCGGTCGGTCGGTCGGTCGGTCGGTCGGTCGGTCGGTCGGTCGGTCGGTCGGTCGGTCGGTCGGTCGGTCGGTCGGTCGGTCGGTCGGTCGGTCGGTCGGTCGGTCGGTCGGTCGGTCGGTCGGTCGGTCGGTCGGTCGGTCGGTCGGTCGGTCGGTCGGTCGGTCGGTCGGTCGGTCGGTCGGTCGGTCGGTCGGTCGGTCGGTCGGTCGGTCGGTCGGTCAGTCAGTCAGTCAGTCAGTAACGGAAGAGTTTTATATATATTGATTCTATGCGATTATCATAAACTTTCTATACCAGTAATAAAGCGGTAAGATTTGATTGCGTGTTTGTTTGTATTGAATAGGCTCCGAGTCCAAGACAACTGAATCGATTTCAAAAATAGGTTCACTGTTGAGAAGCTACACTATCCCCGGTTATACAGGGTGTAACAAAAGTCGAAGATAAACCGAAAGCACTAGTTAAAAAGCCAGCATGCAAGTCTACCCCCATTTCCCTCCCATACCATGCTTCCGTCTCGGCACGTCGCACCAATAGTAGATAGAAGTTCCATCGGGCGTGACCCGTTGCGGCGGGCCCCCTCGCGGCGGGGGGTCCCACGTTCTCGCACGACGGAGTCCCGTTTGGCCCCCAAGGGGTCCCTCCCTCCGGCCCAGTAGATTGACGATTTCCCGCTCGCGATAACACGGCAGTTCCTCCCTCCCTCGCACAGTCGTCCGCCCCCCCGAACTCGTCATCCGCCTTGTCCCGTCGCAGCAAACTATCTCCTTCTCATCGAGGGACAACGCATCGTCCGCTATCTCGCACTCTCTGTGCTTCGACTTCTTCTTGGAAGCCACGACGGGTTTGCGTCGTCTTGGCGGCGTGAGGTCGGTGCTAGTGACGTCATAGCGGTGTCGAGGCGTGGTGACGTCACTGAGGCGGTCGGGGGGGGCGGGGCGGGGACGCCAGCAGCAGGAGGAAGCCGCGGAGCCGCGCCGGACTATAACACACAAACATACCGACTCTTAGCTATGGTTTATACCATAGGACGTGGCACGGACTTGAGTCTGTGGGGGATAGTCAATGTAAACAAATATAACCTTTGATATTACGTAGCATAAGCGCCATTATGGCATGACCGCATTACTTGTGACAAAAAACGTCGCTTGAAGGCGTTGGCGTAATTCTTAGCTTACGACAAAAACGACGTTATGCCACCGACTATTAAGGTTATTTTTGTTTCCTTTGACTATCCGCAACATAAATATTTCCGTGACACGTCTCTTATGTTTAAACCATAGCCTAGACACCTAGCAGCAACTGTAGCGAGCTATACCACAATGAATCCATAGACTCAGTGGTATTAACAGCTCACTATAGTTCCTGCTTCATTACTAAAGCGTGGTAGGAATGTGTATCGTATATAATTTAGTACTGGAATACATTTATTACTTCAAATGTGGAGACACTTGTCCTTACATAAAGCAAATTTTAGGAAAACTCGATACACATCCATTCCACGCGTCTCGCTACGGTTATGTTAGTATTTTTGTGTGTGTATAGTTAGTATATAAATAAATATATGGAGCGTTTCATCTAGCATCCAAAACTACTCAAGTTTTCAATATATTCTGAGCTCTATGGCGTTGTGCTAAGGTCGATAGTCCAGCGGCTTCCTCCGAACAAATTATTAATTAAAACGTTTTATCGCTATTTTGCATGCAGGAAAACAAGTGCGCATTGTGATAGCAGGTTCTACTTTAGCAGTGATAAGCTATTGGGAATATACGGTGTGGCAAACACATAAAAGGCTATTGCATACATCCACGAAAAAGTAAAGAAGCGTCATGCAACAAAAAAAGCACTTACAGATAGATAGAAGCACAATAAAATAAATCTTAGTTGCGTACACTTACAGCACAAATCAGCTTGCAACTGCTATATTTCTTTACAGCGATATAAGCCTAAAACCCCATTTCCGCAAAGCATTCGTGCGATAATGAACCATCTCACAACCAGGGAGCGCGTCTTATTGTTTTAACCGTTTCAGTCATGCCTGATCTATGCTCTATGTCCCTAATGAGAAATAAAAGGATATCATCATCACCAACAAACATAATAGCGACAGACGCGATAAGCGACTTTGTTTTATACTAAGTTTTGAAGTGCGGAGTGAGCAAGACCTGACAAAACCCGGTAATACACGAGTCTTACCGTCTCTAACATCCCCGGCCTCTATCTCGATCAACCCTGCAGCGTCCAGCTCGGCGCCCTCGGAGCGCGCGGAGGAGGGCGCGCCCGGGGGGGCGGCGGGGGGCCGCGGGGCGCGCCGCCACGACACGCCGCCCGCGCCCGCGCCCGCGCCCAGGTTGGGGTCGCTTAGACGACGCTGGAATTTACGACGGAGAGATATGTAGTAGATAGGTAGACATATCTTTTACCAGGGTTTTTACACCCTGTATAGGCGTGGTGAGTTTTTTACACCCTGTATAGGTGGTTTGTACAGGATGTAAAACAAACATGTTTTTACAACTCTATACAGGATGAAAAACAAAGAATTTAGGAAAAAAAAAACATTTTTTATACTGTTCTTTAAGCATTTTCTTTTGAATCCACAACAATATTGGTTTTCTGCAAAAGGCACCAGATAAACACTGCTGGGTGTTAGGAGACCACAAATGTATTGTTGTTGTAAACACCAGGAATTATCGTATTTAGCCTCTCAACAGACCATGCTAATAATTGGAGGGGGTTGGTGGCGAGAATGGAGCGGCTTACCCAATATTACATAACGAACTCTGGTTAGATTTATTATTATTTTTGTGGCAAACTGGTATCCATACTAATATTATAACGAAAGTAACTCTGTCTGTCTCGATTTCACGACCAAACTACTGGAATGATTTTAATGAAATTTAGTATAAGGATAGTCTAGAGCCTGAGAAAGGACATGGCTACTTTGTATCCAAAATTCCCACGGGCAAATTGGGAGTTTAATGTTTCAAGGGTGATGGCGCTGGCCACTATCCATAAATTAGAGGCTGCCCCGCGGTATTTCCCGCGCAGATTTCTCATAAACACAAAAATCCCGTTTTTTCCCGTTCCCGTGGGAATTTCGGGAAATCCTTTCTTAGTGCTCACCTACACTCCCTAAGGAACCTACATGCCAAATTTCAGCTTTGTACGCCAAGTAGTTTCGGCTCTGCGTTGTCTGTCAGTCTTTCAGTCAGTCAGTCAGTCAGTCAGTCAGCCAGTAACGGAAGAGTTTTATATATATTGATTGATTGATTGATTAGCCTGTGCTTCCTACCTGGTGACCATACAAGTAGAGCTGCGAGCTGTCCTCCTCGCAGTCGCTGTCCCAGGCGTCGCCCAGTTCGTCGCCCGGCTCCGAGCACGGCGTGTCCGCGCCGCCGGCGCTGCCCGCCACCCGGGACACCGCCACTTCCGCGTGACCCTGGGTCATTGCATCTCTTATTATCACTAATTACCTCACTCAAGAGCTCCCTAAAGTCATTAAAATATGTATCTAACTGCTTACACATAATCTAGCTCGCTCCTGTTATATTTATCTATAGCGCTTATAGCCAAAACCCAATTAAAAAGAATTATCGAGAAACATAAAGACTTACCGTATCTACTATTTACTATACATTCTGTCGTTGTGGCTTGTAAATAAACGTGCTATCTTTCTTTCTTTTTTTCTTTCTCTTTCTAGTTTCGGCTGTGCGCGAAGCAACACGCATTTTTCTATAAAGTGTCTACTGTCTGCCAATACTATGGTGGTCGAAGTAGTTAAGCTGTTTTGTAAAGTTGGTACGTATGGGTACTTACCTTCCCGCCTGGTCCCTTCATGCGCACGAACTCGCAGCGCGCGGCCGCCCGCCCGCCCAGCAGGCCGAACGACATGCGCTGCGCCACCTTCGTCGACAGCGACGATTGCTGGAAACCATTCGAATACAACTACATTAGTCTTATCTCTGCCGAAAGAAAGACGCACACTATATTGGACCATAGGCCTCTCCGACGGATCAGGCGGGCGAGTGTGGCTCTTCAAGTCCGAACGACATGCGCTGCGCCACCTTCGTTGACAGAGACGATTGCTGGAACCACGTTTAAATAGAACTACATTAAGCTGTGTCCCCAGTAAACAAACTGTAACATAGTGATAGCATTGACCTATCTATATATATCTATACTAGTCGACCCGGCGAACTTCGTACCGCCTAACCTATTACTATGTTGTGCAACACATAAACCTTCCTCTTGAATCGCTCTATCTGTTACAAAAAAACCACATCAAAATCCGTTGCATATTTTAAAGATTGAATCATACATAGGGACAGACGCGGGAAGTGACTTTATTTTATACTATGTATTGATACGTAGGACTCCGAGAGGCGTCGCCTGCGCTATAACCCGTCCATATTGTAACGACATTGTATAACCAGACTATGAAATAAAAGTAAAGAATTCACTCGCGAATAAACCGGCATCCGATTAACATCGTTGTGTTTTTACTGGACTCCAAAACTCCATTTAATCAACATCAAAACCTAGTTTTACAGTTTGCTAGTTTTGCGCTCACTCTACGCAGTTTATAGCGATACGCTTGTAGAGGCTGTGTGTATCATCTCAGCTCAACGACGTCCATTTTTAGATAGGCCTCCCCTTCAGATCGATCGCCACAAACAAGGATTAAAATTCGGGTGTTGCCATAATCAGCAAGCTCGTTACCATGTCTAGGTGTTTTTGTATAATTATTAATTATGTTTCGGGCACTATAGACACAAGTTCTACATAGTTAGGGGCTCAGTGTTGTGTTATCACAAAATAGATAAACTCTTATCTATACCAATATTATAAAGAGGAAAGATTTGTTTGTTTGTTTGTAACGAATAGGCTCCGGAAATACTGAACCGATTTGAAAAATTCTTTCACTGGTAGGAAGCTACATTAACCCCGAGTGTCATAGGCTATATTAGATTTTCAAAAAAATTAGGGATTCTTACCTAAACTCAAATAATGTAACCCAAGGTGCAATATTTTTTCCGTTGTTTACATATTTTGACAGGTGGTTTGTTGTTGTTGTTTGTTTTTTTTATGAAGTCCATTCTGGGCAGGCAAAAGAACATAGTCTATAGAGCCAAGTCTTTTGTAGTATCTTATATTCTATGGCGTAACGAAGTAAGCCGGGAAAGCTCGTTAATTCATAATTATAAAATGAATGTAGTTTTGAAAAAAAAAAACAGCTTGTATCCTGGCTGGAAGAAAACAGACTCCAGATAATAACTTTCACGTCCAAAACTATTGTTATAGCAATACTGCTTTTTCCCCCTTTGCTGAAGATAGTCCTCCCCTGAGATCGATACAGAGATCAGTTTCTTGCAACCCAGATCCGGTACTCCCACAACCTTCAAAAGATGGCAAAACGTTTGTAAATGTTGTAAAACTGTTGTAAATTAAATAAAAGTGAAGCAAAGTGAACTTTACACCCCGTGTATTTCTTCGTAAACAATGGCGCAGTATTTATAGCAGGGCACGAGTCGATCAGCTATTTTTACACGAACCGGAATGCACGACGACGAAGCTACTTGTTTACCAACAAACGCGCAGGTGAACGGACGTGCGGCGGATCAATGCTTGAATAATCTTCAGGCGACGTAAAGGTCTCGGGTGCAATCCCCGGCCGCATAAAAAATCTAGAAGCATAAGAATTCTATACGGCGGGCAAATTCGGGCGGAGGCAAACATTTTCTATGATGAGTGTTCCAGTCTGTCTGTTGCATGTGTTTCAGGAACCCATACAGTTTCTACTTTGTAGTTAATGTAACATGTGGACGCTCTAGTGTTTGAGCTATACAATTAAATAATAAAAAATGAAAAAAAAAATGAAAAAAATATTTATTTAAAATATTAAATCCTTAAACTAAGTAATTTTAAAGAAATCAAAGTCAAATAGCATCACTACAAACAAGCTGTTCTAGTTCCATAACCCTATATCTCTACATAGTATATCAGACTGAGTACAGATACACCAAGCGCAAGTTAAAACAGACTTTATCACAAGGCAGCAAAGATCTTTGTGACTGGGTGATGATCGCGTCGAAGTGTGGCCGCAAATAACTTCTAATATGCTAACCGGCAGCTATTGATGAGATAGTGGGCGAGTAGTTGACTAAGGTCGCTCGAGCAATATGGCATTGCAACTGCTAGCGTTTCATAAAGTTTGTTCGCCGCGCCTCGACCGATGTGTGCTGTGCCTTATAAAATGTGACGTTGGAACAGAGATTAGTCAGAAATGCTGATCTCATCTTACTTGTGGTCAAACTCTGGACTGCAATGCCTTAGCAAAACTAGTAACTGTACACCGCGACATATTGTGGTTTTAGTGCTATACTTACCTACTTTGACTGCCGAGTATAAGTTAGTAGTAACTAGCGTGACTTCGGTTCGAATATCGATCAATGATTATTTTCTGTATTTGGTTGTTTTTGAATTTGTATGTCTTGGCATGTGTTTCAGGCATGCTTAATACAAATACTTCCTTATAAATAACGAGCTTTCCCGGCTTACTTCGTTACGCCATAGAATATAAGATACTACAAAAGACTTGGCTCTATAGACTATGTTCTTTTGACTGCCCAGAATGTCCGAAAAAAACAAACAACTACAACAAACCACCTGTCAAAATATGTAAACAACGGGAAAAATATTGCACCTTGGGTTATATTATTTGAGTTTAAGTAAGGATCCCTAATTTTTTTGAAAATCTAATATAGCCTATGACACTCGGGGTTAATGTAGCTTCCTACCAGTGAAATAATTTTTCAAATCTGTTCAGTATTTCCGGAGCCTATTCGGCACAAACAAACAAACAAACAAATCTTTCCTCGTTATAATATTGGTATAGATTTCTTGCCATGTGATGGGGAATTGCGCTATCGAACCAGCGGGGGCACAGAAGTATTTTTTACCTAAAAGTTGCAGTAATTGGAGGCACACCGCGAGTTATAAGCTATGTTGCGTAAGCCTAGGTCGCATAGTTTAGGGTATGCAACAAGTATCCAGGCTGTGTCAGCTATACGAGCCAAGCTAAACTATCTGAGCTTAGATCGCGGTGTGCATCCCCTTTAAAAGGCGCGTAGCCAGGAAGCCATTGCTTGCTGCATGGCAGCTCTCGCGATTTGTGCGGGTCTTCTTTCATTAGCGATGTGATATACATATATATTCATGATTGATTCTAAATAATCTGAAATTTAACAGTACCTTGTTCAGCTCTAGAATAACTGAAGTTAAAATCTCGGTTTTACTCGTAAGCTTTTATTAAACTAAACTGCATAGCACGAAAGTGAATTATTGATAATAAAGCCCATACGCTTTAAATTTCGAAATAATATCACAAAATTAAAGATAAACATGACAGGACCGATTAAACCTTATTATATTGGCGCGTGACACTTTAAATATTATAAGGTAAGTACTTTTATTAAAAAAAAATTACACTAGGAAGAAATATAAATGTTATCTTATAATCCGCAATATCTAATCTATTTAATAAACAACGATTAGATATTGCGTATTATAAGGTATTTTTTTCTAAATTTTCTAAAATTCTTAGAAAGATGGTTCATTACTATTACATACCTTCGCGTAAGGACGTAATGAAATGCATACAATTTCAGTAACTTTTTGTTCCAAAAGAGTTTACATTTCATCGCACGTGACTGTACAAGTAGTATAGTTCTTCTGGGTCCAAACACTTTTGAGGAATTAAAAATTGTAGGAACTATTTCCTATAGGATAGATAGCTCGTTTAGTTTCCAACCTTTTTTTACTTTCAAAACCCAATAAAACAAAAAGAGGCAGCCACCTCACTGAGATAATATCACTCAGTAACGAGAGAGCGTGTCACTCGGTATTTCCCTCGAGATGAGACTCTCTACGTGACGCTGATCTGAAGACGCGTCCTCAAGATTACCTACTCCATAATAAGCTAGGAAAACCATGACAAACAAATTATAGCTAAGTGTGCATGTGCGTTTTATTCTTTCATCAATACATAGTATAAAACAAAGCCGCTTCCCGCGTCTGTCCCTATGTATGCTTATATCTTTAAAATTACGCAACGGATTTTGATGCGGTTTTTTTAAATATATAAAGTGATTCAAGAGTAAGGTTTATAAGTATAATACATGCACAAAATAGTAACAGGTTAGGCGTTACGAAGCTCG
The DNA here is from genome assembly GCA_951802225.1 of Euspilapteryx auroguttella. Classification (NCBI taxonomy): domain Eukaryota; kingdom Metazoa; phylum Arthropoda; class Insecta; order Lepidoptera; family Gracillariidae; genus Euspilapteryx; species Euspilapteryx auroguttella. The sequence continues at coordinate 13,633,720 of OX637647.1, forward strand.
CCGGGCCGACTAGTGTCAAATAATTCTGCGCGTTTGCTCCACTCGTTTTTGTATTTAAACGCATTGATATGGAACCAAAAAACCACATTAAACCAAGCGCCACCACTTAAAATTAAATCATGCTATGTAACACCATCAACAGACCACCACAACACAGGATGATCCTAGTGTGGAGGTCACTGTTAAGAATTACGCATTGTAATAGTTATTAAGTTAATAAATTTTTTTTTTTTTTTTTTTGATATGGCTATGACATAAAAATTGGCGTTGAAAAGGCCAGGCCAGACAGACACATAAAAATTGCACACACTAAGTACTAATTCACAAAAAGTATTGTTACGCTAGCGAACTAAAAGGCTCAATTTCGAGGCTTTGGAGACTTTATAATTTTGTTTTTGATAAGGCGGTAACTCAGGGTATGGCGCGAAATTCAAATTTTTTCACGTTTTTTAATTATTTTGGCGAAAGTATTCATTTTTAATAAAGTTTAAATGAATTCGCGTACGTAAAAACCTATTTCCCACATTGTGATATAACGTTTTTGAAAGACAGAGTTACCGATTTTGTGTATATTCAAGGAACTTGTTTTTTGACCTTTTACCCCTTAGACACAAAATGTGTACGTCTGTCTTCCAAAAACGTTCTATTGCAACGTGGGAGATGGTTTTTTACACACGCGAGTTCATTTAAACTTTACTAAAAATGTATACTTTCGCCAGAATAAATAAAAAACACGAAAAAATTTGAATTTCGCGCCATAGCGAGAGTTACCACCTTAAGAATAAAATTCCTATCTCTTTTATCGGTGATTTTGTGCATTTCTCTCCAGCCGTTACCCTAAACCCGTAACAGTATTATGACAAAACACTCGCTCCTGACCGCGGACTCCAATCTAATTACAAATCGCCTATAGCAAGCTTAATAAACAAATATTAATTGGGCAATGAAACCAGAAACCTGATCCCTGTTAAACAGCCATTACTGGGCGGAATGCGTCACCCTGCCCAAATCAACCTCCCTATCTTCTTGTTAACTTTACCCACCCTCTGGTTGGCTGAGTCAATTGAGTGCGCCCTCTTGGTCATTTGCTTCGGGAAATGTTCTGGGCTAAAATTGAGAGCATTGGAAATTCTTAAAAAAATGTTTTTTACAGTTTTTGGTAAGGTTTTAAGGAAACAATAAAAAATAAATAAATAACAATTATGCTGAGCGAACCATTTTATTAAAACTTTTCTTTATTTGAGGTACTCAAAAGTAACGTGTTCCTTAGGAAAAGAACCCACGCTTATTAATTTGATAATCCACACGTGATGCAATGATATCGTGAAAACTCCACATCATTATAAATTCCAACCTATTATAGACATAGTCGGTAATTTGCACATACTAGACATTGTGGGTGCGCCCGCGCAAGTCACGACTCCTCCTCGTTAATACAGCAATTAGATGTGATGTAGAATAATAAATAAATAACGTAACACACTCGGAACCTAGGGTGCCCGAAACACTAACAAGGCAAACAAATATACGCAGACCGGGAAACAAGCATCAATGCTCATTATATTATAACATGACAATGTTTGAATGCAGACCTATGATCCCGCGTCACAATCCTCAACTGTCAACTGGACCACAGAATCAGTCAAAGCTAGAGGTAGAAAGATGTAGGATGTAACGAACTACCAACGCTTGGAAGTAATAATTTGTCGAAACGTCTCGGCCGACTGGGGCGGGCGGCCGCGTGGGCGGTGACGTCACACGGTCAAACCCAGCAGTCAAACACTGCTCGGATCTGTTTGACGTAAGAAAGGCAAAAGGTCTCTCAAGGTATCATTTTATTCCAATGTATTTCGCGACCTTGCCCTTTTCTGGCCTAATGTAAATTTTATACCTGCCAGTGTCTGAATTTAGATTTGATGATTGATTTCTTATGATTTGCATAAGTACTCTGTGACATGCAGTCCTGTTACTTATGAAAGACTATCTGTCCCGGCGAACTTCGTATCGCGCCTTACAGTTTCTATGGGAAAAATAAATTGTTACTTTTACTAACTGCCTCTCAATTTCCTTTCTTTTTCACATTTTCTCAGCTTCTAAACCTTCCCTGGACCACTACGAACATTTCTAGCCACAATCAAGTAAATCGGCCCAGCCGTTCTCGAGTTTTTGCGAGACTAACGAACCACGATTCATTTTTATACATATTATTATTATATCTATATATATAAAATCCAAATACCACTGATCTACTCACTCACTCACTCACTCACTCATCATCGCCCAGCCGAAACCGCTGAAGATAGAAAGATGAAATTTGGACAGTAGCTTCCTTACGTGACGTAGGCACCCACTAAGACGGGATTTTGGGATAACTTAACCGGGACGCCGTATACAGGGTGTAACAGTTTGTATGAAACTCCTAAACTGCTGGGTTTAGAAAGTTGAAATTTACACTGTATATTGTCATTGCATTACAAACATCATAAATGGTTTTAGTTTTTTTATATCTTGCCCCTGAGTTCTTATACAGGGTGAAATATGTTTTTTGCTAAAATCTAAACTAATTACACTAGAGATTTGAAATTTTCAAAATAAGGTCCTTTTTATATAAAAACATGAAATATGATATCAAAACTGCGTTAATTAGTCCTGTAAGCCATGATACAGGGTGTTAAAGTTTGTATGAAAAACCGAAACCGCTCCTTATTTTGCTAAATTGAAATGAGTGATGTTTCTAGGTTATAAGGGACGCTATTACACAAAAAACATCGATTTTGAAATCCAAGATGGCGGAAATAAATTTGTATTAAAAATCGATATGGGTGGCGTTTTCTAGGTTTTTGGGGGCGCTGATTACGAAATCATTTGTGGGTGTGCGGATTCTGGGTGCCTAGCCTACGTCTCACAAAGACGGGATATGGGAATAACTTCACTGAGCCGCCGTATACAGGATGTAACAGTTTGTATCAGACTCTAAACTGCTATGATTAGAAAGTTGAAATTTATGCTGAAGATTCTCTTTACATTACAAACCTCATAAATGGTTATATTTATTGCCCCTGAGTTCAGGGTAAAACAGGTTTTTTTGCTAAAATCTAAAGTAATGAGGCTATCTTAAAATTTTCAAAATAAGCTCGTCATAATACTTAAACATCAAATATGATATTATAACTGCGTTTATTAGTCCTGGAGTCCTTGATACAATATGTATGGCGAACATTAGGTTTCCTTATAAAGTAATATGCAAGGTGTTTTCAAAGTTTTTGCGGGTGCTGATACAGAGTGTAACAGTTTGTATGAAAAAAAAAAGTGATGTTAGTAAACTGGATGGGTCGCGCAAGAAAGGTAATTATGGTAATCTGTAGGACAGGCAAATTTACAGCACTGAACGACAATCAGTTGGGACGACGATGATGATGAATCTGAGTAGACCTAATTAGGGTACAATAGAACTGGATTTTTAGTGAAGCCTCAGAGCTTAGCCTCAGAGATGAAGCATATAGGTTAGTTTGTTTATACAATACAGGGTATCCTGAAATGGAAAAGGGAACAATGAGTATTTAAGTTTTCAGCCCAAACATCTCAAGATAGAAACGTAAGGAATATAAGTCTAGCAAAGGCATGAATTCGTGAATATACCTACTACGGGAACTGGAAAAACCAAATTTAACTTTTGTAAAGGCAAACTGCTTTTTCATGATTTCTTTAGGGCTTTGGTGCGATTACAAATGATTTCCCTATATTTCTGAGAAACAAATCACCCAGTTATTTACTTTTATTATAAAAAGCGCTTGCGAAGCTGCGGGCGGAAAGCTAGTAACTATATATGGCCAAGTGCCGTTTGAGTTAAGAAGCATAGATCTAAAGATTACCCTAATCTCTTAATCCTTCCTGAGCTCGCTGATATCATTTGAGGTGTCACTCTAGTTGACTTTGACTAAGGTCCAAATCCAAACATAATACCCGAGAACGATAACACTTATCATTATCAGCGTTGCATCAAAATAGTTCCCATTGTATTGCATGCAACTGCCAACCTATTTAACCCCATAAAACTTGCATTTTAGAGTAAACCCCCCAATGTGGTCTATATTGCTTAAGGGTCGCACCAGACCGGCTATTACGTCGATCTGTAAGATGGCCTATGTCCAGCAATTAACTAACTTTTGGCTGAGGTGAATATGATATTATTATCTTACGAGCTATCCCGGCTTACTTCGTTACGCCATAGAATATAGATACTTCTGAAGACTATGTTCTTTTGCCTGCCCAGAATAGGCGAATAAAAAACGAACAACAACAACAAACCACCTGTCAAAATATGTAAACAACGGAAAAAATCTTGCATCTTGGGTTACATTATTTGAGTTTAAGTAAGGATCCCTAATTTTTTTGTTAATCTAATATAGCCTATGACACTCGGGGATAGTGTAGCTTCCTACCAGTGAAAGATTTTTTTAAATCGGTTCAGTATTTACGGAGCCTATTCTTACAAACAAACAAACAAATCTTTCCTCTTTATAATATTGTTATCTTATATGTACGGGCTGCTGTTAGCTAACCCGTACGGGTAAGTAGTTAGTTATTAAGTTTGGTAAGTTTATAGGTTCCCGAGGGTAAGTAAATGAGTCCAGTAATTATAAAGCACAAATTACTATAATGATATAAACACGTATAGCACAAATACAGTATATAGGTAGCTCTGTAGTGGCTCAGTTCGCGGTCAGTGTTGGACTGAATAATATTTAGGTATTACTTAGGTAAACGCGTCGCGTAAGCTAAAATGTATAGGTACTGGCCTGTACATGCTGCCAAGGGCCAGAGAAAATCAAAAAATTATTAAGTTTCTGAACCATTACAGTTTACAAATGTAATCAAATACATTTCAAAATAAGTTTCAATTAAGATAAGTAAGTAAGTTAAGGAAATATAAGTAAGTATCAATTACATTTCACCTTAAATATTTAAGTAAAGTAGTAAGTGAGTAATTATATTCATAAAAGTAATAAGAACATTGCAAATTAAAATATTTAAGTATAATAAGTAGGTATTTTATAACTAGGTACGCAATATAAACTAATGAAAATACAAATCACGTAAATCTAAATTAATTCACTCGCACTGCACTGCACTATTCAAAGTTGAAACCTCGTCGAGATGTCTTTGCAGTCTCCGCTGGAGTTGCCTGTCGATTCTCCTCTTGGCCTCTCGTTTGGGTCAAGTCGACCAGTTCCATCTGGGATTGGTTTCGTAGTGCTGGTTGTGTCGTCGTGACTATTATCTCTCTGGGTGCTTTTAAGCACCGTCTCTTTATAAGCCAGCAACAACCGACAATAATAGCTCCCATTACAAGTACAGATGATACGGTGTAGTGGTGTATATCATGTACCGAGATAGAAGTAGGTAGCTTTTCTTTGCTTTTTTGTTCTTTTATCTGCTCTCCTAATCTTTGGAGGCTATCGGTGTTGTTCATATCCTCCAGATTCAGTTGCAGTCGTTTTAAGTTCACTGTAAGTAAATTGTTCGGTGCATTTAGGATAGGCACGTCAATCTTTCGGCTTATGTCGATTTTATTGTTGCCAAGAGTATTGTAGGAGTATATAGTAGCATCTTCCTTCTGTATTATGCAACCTTGACCTAGAGCGATCAACCCGGTGTTGTTAAGTGCTGACGCTGATGTCATCTGTTCTCCGCATACCACACGTAGTTGGCATGTTTTGCAGCAAGTGTAGAGCCATAGGTTTGTTTTGCGTAACTTGATCCACTCATCGGCGCAGTCGGACTGTATCAAGTTGCATTGTAGATCGTCTCTTTGGCTTAAAACCTTTGCTTCACAGGGCGCCGTCTTGCTATTTAAGTTATAAGTGGGGTGATGTGCGTGACAAAATAAGTTTTCTGACTGTTTGTCACTTGTTAAGCATTGACGGATGTCCTCTTCCTCCATAGTTATATACGTGTTCTTGGCGAAGTTGATAGCGATGTAGTTATTAGTCAACTTAAGTTTGTATTGATATGTTCCTTTGTTTATAGATAGCGGTATAGCTCGGTATAAAGTGTATTCATCATCGCTTACAAGAGGTATATGTAGTTCAAATAGCAGGTACTGCTCAGTTATTCTCGCCTTGACGTATATCAGTTTGTAAATGTCTTCAATATCGTCTTGGATGTTTTTAATTGGTAGAGTTAATTTCTTTCCTATTGAAGCGGATATTTTATGTAGTTGCTCCGTAAGTTCCGCTGGCGTAAACAGTTTCATATCTAAGTGTCCTCGAAATATGTCAGTTAGTGCGTTGATAAGCATAGTTTGTTGTTGTTTTAAGTTATTAATAAGTAGGTTGGCTATTAAGGTGCCAGCGTTTATTTGATTCATTAATGACATCTGTAGTAAACGGTTTTCAATTTTCTTGAAGTCTGATCGTGATTCATTTATGTATTGATTTAACTTTTTAAATTGTCCGTTTATGAACTTTTCACTCTTCTTAATCATATTGTTTTCGGCTTCTATGATCATAGTTTGGTTTTTTATCAACTCTATTTGGTAATCATCGTTTTGTTGTAGTTTTTGAATATCTTCAGTATATTTGTCTGCGTCGTCCTGATCTAAGACTCCAAAAAGTGTGTGAGCTACACTGCCAACTCCATTAAACCATCCTCTCTTCTTTCTTGACAGTCGGTGGCCTCTTAATACATCATTGTATTCAGTTACATGGTTGAGTTCGTGTTGCAGTTGTTCTATGGACTGGTCACAAAACGGTTGTTCTATTCTTTTGCACATTTTTCCTAAATGTTCTACGAAGTCATATATTTTTTCTGTTGATTGCCAGTAGGTGGATAAGTTGTAGTATACCATAAGATTCCATTCATTATGAATGATCTGTATGTTTCCGATATCGTCAAAATAAATCGGTCGGTTGCTCTCTATGGCTGTCATCTTAAACTTTTCTATTTTTTGCGCTCTGCCAGTTGAAAAAGTTATGAAGAATACCATCAGTAATGTTAGAAAATTTGTAAGTTTGTTAATTTTTGGACCTTTGTTCTTAGGTCTGCGTTTAGTCTTTTCTAAGTCGTCTGTTTTACTTTTTGATTGCTCTGCCAATGCCGGTGGAATAAGCGGGTGATCGTTTATTGGTAACGGCGCTAGTTTGGTTATCGGGCGTTTCAGAGTGCCACTCTTCGTTTTCAGGGTCACAACTCTAACGAATCCGTCGCCGCCTGGATGAAGATTGGTAACTCTCCCTAGAGCCCATCTTCCCGGAGGTAAGTTTTCTTCTTTTACTAAGACTAGATCCCCTGTCTTGAGGTTGTCTTTGCGTTGTTGCCATTTGCTTCGAGTTTGCAATTGGTGGAGGTACTCGTTTGACCATCGTCTCCAAATATGCTGTTGCATAAGTTCTACAGCTTTCCATCTATTTCTCAGGTCTAGTTTAGAGCTGTCAGTTGCATCTTCGCTCGGTAGCGATAGTATTGGTCTTCCCGTGAGAAAGTGACCAGGTGTTAAGTACTCCAGGTCTTCTCGATCCTCTGATATTGGACAAAGAGGCCTGCTATTCATACAGCCTTCGATCTGGTTAAGTAGCGTGGTAAATTGTTCGAAGGTAAGTTTTTGCTCTCCCAGTACTCTTTTTAGGTGAAACTTCATCGATTTGACTGCCGCTTCCCAGAGGCCTCCAGCTGACGGCCAGATCGGGGCATTTCGGTGCCATTCAATTTGCATTCGGTTCACTTCAGTAAAGAATTCCGGAGACATCAGTGTTTGGAATTCTTTGAACTCTTTCTTCAGCTCTCTTGCTGCCCCAATAAAATTAGTGCCATTGTCTGAGTAGATATGTTTCGGCACGCCTCTCCTTGCGCACATTCTCTTTAGTGCCGCTAGAAACGTCTGTGTCGTAAGGTCAGACACCAGTTCAATGTGTACTGCTTTAGTCGTCATACAGATGAATATCGCGATGTAGCCCTTGCATGTCTTTATGCCTCGTCCTTTGTTGATTTTGATGTCCACAAATCCGGTAAAATCGATGCCAGTGTGTGTAAAGCAGGGTGATGGTGTAACTCGTCCGCTCGGTAAGTTACCCATTATCTGGTTATTCTTTGATGGTGCGTATCGGTGGCATTTTACGCATTCTCTGACAACGCGTTTTACTGCACGGTTTCCGCCAATTATCCAGAAACACTGCCTAGTTTGAGCTAGTGATAGTCGCGCTCCTCCATGTAAGCATTGCATGTGAGCTTGTCTGATTATCAACTCGGTTAAGTGCCCTGAATGGGGTAAGATCATTGGGTGTTTAGTCTCATGTGGTAGTATGGATTTTTCTAGCCGTCCACCCACACGCAGTATTCCGTTTTCGTCTATGTAGGGTGATAAGTTTAAAAGTTTGCTTTTTCTGCTCACAAATCCATTCTTTTGAATATCTGCTATGTCTTGATCAAAAGCCTGTTTTTGTACAGATTTTACAATTATCTCCATTGACTTATTCAGCTCTTTTAGAGATAATCTTTCTTTTTTATTCTTATTTGAATTAGTTCCGAAGCGTAATACGTACGCTATGACTCTTATTACAAAGTCCAGTCGACTGCTTTTTGCTAATAAAGTTTCTACAACTCCGTTAGTCATTTGAGTGTGTGTTATTTTTACAGCGCACGTTTGTATTACGTCCGTGTTAGTTTGATAAGCTACGCTCGAAGAGGCGTCAGATTTCCAGTCATGAAGCCACTGCGGCCCCCCCCACCACGAGTCATTGTTTATCAGTTGATTGGGGGTCTGACCACGGGTCGCAGAATCAGCTGGGTTTTCGTTAGTTTTCACATAGTACCATCTTGATGCCGGTACTATATTTTTTATCTGCGTGGTGCGATTAGTTACGTATTTCTCCCATCTTGTTTCATCGCCTTGCAGCCACGCCAGTACTACTTGAGAATCAGTCCAGCAAGTCACATTTATTCTCAAATCAGTATAAGCCAATTTAACCTTTTCCATAAGTTTGGCTAAAAGAAGCGCTCCGCAGAGTTCTAGTCTGGGGATCGTAATTTTCTTCTTTAGTGGCGCTACTTTAGTTTTAGCAGCCAGTAGAGTTACGGTGTATTTTCCTTGCAAATTTAAAGCTCTGCTATATATTATACAAGAAAAAGCCCTTTCGCTGGCATCGCAGAATCCGTGTAATTCGATACTGCCAGTCGAACAGTTTAACCATCTCGGGATTGTTATGTTTTTTAGATTAGTTAATTCAGAGCGAATTTGTTCCCATTCGTTCGCTATGTTTTCTGGGACAGATTCATCCCAGTCCAGTTTATCTACCCAAATGTTTTGGAAGATCAGTTTTGTTTTTACTGTCATTGGCGAAAGCCAGCCCAGGGGGTCGTAAACTTTGCTTATGTCAGCCAGTAATTTTCGTTTAGTTAGATTCCCTTTAGTTTTCGGTAGCTCCCAGTTAAAGCAAAAGACGTCTTTAGTTGTGTTCCAGCAAAGACCTAATGTTTTCGTAGGTTCGTCTTGCTTGAAATCGAACGTATCTTGCTGGCGCTTATAATCCGAAGGTAAGTTATCCAGTATGGTAGGTTCATTGCTCGCCCATTTCCGCAATATAAATCCTCCTTTCTTAAGTAGATCAAAGAGTTGCTTTTGCAATGCCCTTGCTTCGCTAATCGAGTTTTGTCCGGTAATGACGTCATCCATGTAGATTTCGTCGTTTAGTGCCTTTTTCGCTTGTGGATAGTTATCGCCTTCATCATTCGCCAGTTGTTTTAGCGTTCGCATCGCTAAGTAAGGAGCTGCTTTAGTCCCGTAAGTAAGGGTGCAGAGATTCATCTCCCGCAGCATCTCGTGAGGGGTGTTTCTCCAGATGATCTTTTGGAGTGGTTGTTGATCTTGTGAAACCCATATTTGGCGATACATTTTTTCGATGTCAGCCGTCAGTGCAAAACGATACCCTCTCCATTTAATAATAAGGCTCATAATATCTTTTTGTAAGTTAGGACCTTTTTCCATTAGGTCGTTCAGGCTGTACTTAGTGCTTGTTTTCATAGAAGCATTAAATACGACTCTAAGTTTAGTTGTTAGCGAATCTTCTCTTATTACTCCATGGTGCGGCAGATAAGATTGTAGGCACGTGCCGTTGTTTGTCGGTGCGCTCGGTTTCATATGTCCCAGTTCGATGTATTCTGCGATAAATTCTTTATATCGGGATGCCAACTTTTCTTGTCGCTCCATTCTTTTTTCTAGCTGTAAAAACTGAGAAATAGCTTGTGGTTTAGATGTTCCCAGTTTTTGAGTTATGTCGTCCTTTAGCGGCATTTTAACAACGTATCGGCCGTCTGAGCTTCGTTGCGTTGTTTCGGTATAATACTTTTCGCAGTACTCTTCTGCGTTAGTACTTTCGCAGTCGTTGGTTACTTCTTCCGACTCCCAGAACCTAGTTAAGTTTTCTACGTCATTCAGTGTGACAAAGCAGTTGAAAGCTCTTGTTTTTCCACAAAGAATCCAGCCTAGTTTCGTTTGCTGAGCGGTGGGTGAGTCAGAATGTTGTTTTAAAACTCCGTCTAGTATAACTTCTGAGTAAATATCCGCCCCTAATAATATGTCAATGGGACCGGGAATATAATACTCCGGATCTGCTAGTTTAAGATTTTCTAAGTGTGACCAATTTTCAGTATTTATAATCGAGTTGGGTAAGTTATTGATTAGTTTAGTTAATATTAGAGCTTCCAGTTTGAATGTAAAGTCCGAGTGTATAGACTTGCATTCCAGTGTAAGTGCGCCCTTACTGCTGCCGGCTGCGATACCGACGCCAGTGATCGTTGCGCTAAATTTTTGTCTATGCAATCTTAGTCGTTGTGCTGCGTTTTCCGTGATCAGGGATGCTTGCGCTCCTTGATCCAGTAAAGCTCTTAGGGTGACGAAGTTTCCGTCTATGTTTTTAACCCTTAGTTGAACAGTGGTCAGTAATATTTCTCTGTCAGTTTCTTTGACGTGGTTGGCATTGGCCATTCTTTGACTCCCAGATGAACCTTGATTTGGGGTTTGTTGAACTTTAAAGTTAGAATCATGCAAAAACGTATGGTGCCACTTATTACACACTTTACATTTCTTATTCGACGAACATTGCTTGCCGTCGTGACTGAATAAACAGTTTTTGCATACATGCAGTTTCGCGACCGCTGCTATTCTATTTGCAATATTCATATTTAAAAATGTAGGGCAGTTCATTAGCACATGTTCGGTATTTTTGCAGAGCGGGCAGTTCCTGATGCCTACAGTGTATGACTTTGTCCACTTTTCGTGTTTGTTAAAGTTCATTGGCTTATGATTTTCATTACTTTTTAAAGTATGCGATGTTCCGCCTGATTTTTGGTTAGTTTTTAAGGTCTCTAGTGCCATGAATTTTGACTCAAGAAATTTAATAAATTCCTCTAAGTCCGGTAGTGCTCTGGGATCACGCATGTCATGCATGTACTCGTTGAACGAAGTAGTGTCCAGCTTCTGTTGTAAGAGATGGACCAGTATCGGGTCCCAAGTCCGTATGTCGAGACCGATGTTAGTTAATGCATTCAAACATTCAACCGTAGTGTCGTGTAGTTTCCGAAAATCGAATGCGTTTGCATGCTGCAGTTGACCTTGGTTTAGTAGCGTATTTATGTAAGATGAGAACAGCAGTCTTTTATTGTCGTAGCGATGCTGCACTATCTCCCAGCACGACTCATAGTTGTCGGCAGATACGCTCAGATGCTGTATGAGTTTTTCGGCTTCACCTTTTAGCTTCGTTTTAAGATGTTGCATCTTTTGGGTGTTGTTGATGAGAGGGTTAGAATGTATTGTCTCGATAAAGATGTCCTTGAACGAAACCCATTTGTTATAATCGCCAGAGAATTCTGGAATCTCTACCTTTGGGGTGGATTTTTGGTAGTGGAGGTTAGCCCAAATTTTCTTATTGAGCTCTTTACGCAAGTTTTCGTAAATGCTCTCTAATTTCTCATACTCACGATCATAAATCTCGTTGGATCCTCGAAGCAGATTGTCTAGCTCCCAGTGAGTTTTATCTATTGAGTCCCATTTCGACTTTAAAATGCTAAGATTGTCTTCCAGATCCCATTTTTCCTCGATGCTGGAAACATTAATCTTCAGTACAGCTCTTTGAAAAGCCTTAAAATGGCATTGTTGTTGCCGTAGTAGGATCGTTTTCCTATCAGTTGAGATATCATCTATCGGGCCGAAGATGTCATGTTGCACGACGCCGAACACACCTGATGATTCTCCCCTAGCTCTACCAGGAGACGGTTCCGTTATAGTCGCCTTAGCGCTCAGTTTAGTTAGTTGTTGTACTTGCAGAGCAAGCATTTTCTCCTTGGTTTTTCGATACAACTCCTTAGTCTTACTAAAGACGTTGTCAGTAAAGTAGGTAACGTTTCTCACCTCTTGCTGGTTGAGAAGCTCGTCGTTGTCGGCGAACTCCTTCCAGTGAGCCTCTAAAGCTGCGATGCGCTTTTCGAGATACTCCAGTGTTTTCCTCTCGGGGGAATCTTTGTTAAAGTTAGTGCATATAGTTTTTATATTATCGAAGCATTCTTCTTGTTGCTCGATCAGTTCTTTGATGGTAGCCATCGTTAGTAGGTTTGTCAGTTGTCAGTGTACGTTGGTATATAAGTAATAAAAGATTCCAAACCTCCGTTCATCTTGAAGCAGTAGGTAATTTCCAGTAATACGCACACCAGTTGAGTTGATCGGTAAGTAGGTCAGCTGTTGACCTCAGTAGATGTACATCCAGTCGCTAGTTCTACTCGACGTGCTGTAAATCCGATCCTGCGCCGCTGCTTGACGCAATGTATCACAGAAAACCGGAACACGCAAGTCAGTTGTAAGTTCGAAGGACCATATGTACGGGCTGCTGTTAGCTAACCCGTACGGGTAAGTAGTTAGTTATTAAGTTTGGCAAGTTTATAGGTTCCCGAGGGTAAGTAAATGAGTCCAGTAATTATAAAGCACAAATTACTATAATGATATAAACACGTATAGCACAAATACAGTATATAGGTAGCTCTGTAGTGGCTCAGTTCGCGGTCAGTGTTGGACTGAATAATATTTAGGTATTACTTAGGTAAACGCGTCGCGTAAGCTAAAATGTATAGGTACTGGCCTGTACATCTTATATGTATATAAAATTCTCGTGTCACAATGTTCGTTCCCGTACTCCTCCGAAACGGCTTGACCGATTCTCATGAAATTTTGTGAGCATATTTGATTAGGTCTGAGAATCGGCTAACATCTATTTTTCATACCCCTTAAAAATTATTTATATGGCAAAACAACGTTTGCCGGGTCTGCTAGTGGTAGTGTAAACATATTTTAATCAATGCTTGTTGTCTCACAGACTAGGACGGACACCCATCCGAATTCGTTTGCTTCAAAAAATCGCTGAACAAAAGTAAAAGTAAAGCTTGGTAAACGTAAAATGAAATAATAAATTTCGCTTTAAATGTAAAACACGCCAGTCTCAAGGCAAATTGAGTTTTCCCGGAAAATATGTTTGAGGTGGAGTGAGCATTCACAAGCAACAGGTGAAGGGTTGAGCACTATTTCACAAACAGCCGCTGCTTTCTATAGATTTTTATTACTGTGATGTGAACGTACTTTTAAAATATTTATAGAAAATAAATTGTATTTTTTAAACCAAGTTGCGAAATAATACAATATTTGCGTGGCTTTAATGATGTCGGTACCTATACACCTCCTACCTACCAAGCCTAGTCAACAAAAGTGTGACTAAAAACACAAGAGGTGTAAAAAGTCTTAGTCTCACTACAGAGTATTGGTGTTTTACAAAAAATTCAGACATTATAATGACAGTTTCATAAAAAAACGTACTGTTATAAACTGTCACTATAATCCCTGTAGCCCCCACCTCACAATTCGAGTTCCTCTGCAAAAGAAATTGACAAACCCCTGCGACTTTTCACATCAACCCGTTATTATGAGCATTTATATTTATTTCGATGACCAATATAAACAGTAGCGTTTGTTTTCGTTCCGCTTCGGCCGAGAGTGATTCACTTGTTTCAAGCGATAACGTACTACCAATATCTGAATCGTAATAATAAAAACATGGAAACATAATAGGCTAAGGCAGTACTGTTACTTATTCTGTGGTACAGGTTTTTTCTGAAATGATGAAGACATGGAGAAGGAAGGACAGTTGCGTTTTTCGTTGTACCATTTTGAGCCATACTGAAATCGCCAACCCGCCTGCCAAGCGTAACGATATGGCATAACCTTCTAACAATGTTAAAATTTCCTTGTGACAACCTGAGGAGGCTTATTTTCAACAGTGGAAGTTTTTTAGCTGGTATGATGATGATGAAACTTACATTGCCGTAAAAGTGTATAAGAATAGTTTAGGCTTTATCGTGAAATACATTACTCTTTTATTACAAACACAGGGTGCTCGCCTAGATACAGACAACGACGTAAAGTATGCAGAACACCACTACGACCACGGCATAGTACCTAGGCCGAATTTAGGGGCACGCAGGGCGTTGATTAAATCAAACGTAGAGCAATTTATGGGACCATTTACGGAGACGCGTTGGCACAGTCAACGCGAGCGCCGACGACGTGTGCACGGCGCCCCGCGCAACGCGCCGCGTCTCCCTAAATGAGACCTAAAGGTCGCCGGTAGGCAGTCGTTCATACTGGCACTGGACCGTGATGCGTGGCGTGCGAGAGGAGAGGCCGTGGACTCTTCTGCTGTTGAAACATACAAATAAAGTAAAACAGTAGAAAGTACTGACCCGACACTCGTGCACCCGGGCTAGCGCGGCGTACCGGATGGAGCCGAGGAAGATGGCGGCGGAACAGCGCGCGCCGCGCCCGCGCGCTGCCAGCTCAACGCACACCATTTCGCCATCGCGCACCACTATGTCCTCGAACACCTGACGATATTAAAAAAGAATCCATAATGTATAGCTAGGTATTATAAAAATCAATTACTGTTCCTTTGCCTCGATCAAACTCGAGAGATTTAGCTGATTTTGATATAAAAAAGTGAGAAAATGTAGATTTTTTTTTTGAGAAAAAGGTAAAAGCAACATTTAAATTATTTATATTTAGCCATGTTAATGTCCAACTGCTGGGCAAAGGCCTCCATCCCATTTCTTCAAGCATCTTGTGCCACCTCCGCCAAATTATATTGCCAATTTTATTTGCCTATATAAAATTGTAAGACAATACAAAGTTCGCCCGGACAGCTAGTAGATAATTTTAAAATAGTGTTAAGTGCCGTATTTTTATGAGTGTTGCATTGTAATAGCACCCAAAACGGCCCGCGTTGAATAGGTACTCTGCTTTTCCTAACTTTTACGTGCTTTAACTACAGTAGTTGAGTAGTAACTACTCAAAGTATTTAACAAGAATTAAGACTTGAAACGCAGCAGATTTCATACCTACTTAATATTTACGTCTATAAATTGTACGTAAACTCCTAAAATAGTTGGGAAAACCAGTATTTTCGTGTATATTTGCAGACAGTTCCTAGGTATTTACTTGAGCGCTGGCATTCACTCACGCTTTCCTAGTTATTCAGTTATTCCGAGAACATAAATAATCTTTAGAGAAGGAAAATGTTGAGGATGTCTGCTACGCTATCATATTTTATACACAAAATACGTATGTAGGTACTTAATTATCTTAGTATTTGTAAATTTGGTATTGAACATTGCATTTTTGCGTAATTTTAGATAATAATTGGCCATTTATATAAAAGTAATACAACTATAAAAAAAAGTTATATTATACATGTATGTATCAATAACCCCATCCCTGTTTATATTTTATACATTTTGGTAGACTGCGACAGAAACAGGGTCATGTTACTGAAGTTTTTTTTTTATTGTTTGTTTATAAGAGTATTATATTTGAGAAATTTTTACCACGAAGCCTTAACGATAGTCGACGTCATCGCATACCAAAGGAGTAATAGGAGTAGGTAGTATAAATAAAAATGTATTCTGATTATTCTAAGCCCAACGTTACACGTTAAGTACAATTTTGTGCTGAATCAATAAATCGAGACATTTGACTATTATTTTGTTTGCACATAACAATAGCTATCGCACAACAGACCGGATCTACAGCGATAACAGCTTGCAAAAACAAACTTATCTTCAGCTCATGTGGGCCATGTGTTTGTATTACGATATATTACAAAAGCGCAGGAATTCAATTACATTAATAATTGTATACTTAGTTAGGTAGAGATATACTAGCTACGAGGAAAATATAAAATTTTGTAAATAAATGCTGTAGGTACCTCATTGACACGCGGATCGGAAAGCATACTAGCTTTTCATTTGCCAAGTTACAAGCCTACCAAACAGCTATTTTTTTTGTTTTGTATTAAACCTATCCCCACTTTTATGTTAATTGTATCCATTTATAGTAGACTGTCGACCCGGCGAACTTCGTACCGCCTTTCCTATTTCTATGTTGTGCATGTATTATACATATAAACCTTCCTCTTGAATCGCTCTATCTATAAAAACAAACCGCATCAAAATCCGTTGCATAGTTTTAAAAATGTAAGCATACATAGGGCAGACGCGGGAAGCGACTTTGTTTTATACTATGTATTGATTTATTGGTATAGCATGCAGCTTCACATTTGGCGACGATTGGCGATTGTATATAAAACGAGCTGTCCCGGCTTACTTCGTTACGCCATAGAATATAAGATACTACAAAAGACTTGGCTCTATAGACTATGTTCTTTTGACTGCCCAGAATGGCCGAATAAAAAACAGACAACAACAAACAACCTGTCAAAATATGTAAACAACGGAACAAATATTGCACCTTGGGTTATATTATTTGAGTTTAGGTAAGGATACCTAATTTTTTGAAAATCTAATATAGCCTATGACACTCGGGGTTAATGCAGCTTCCTACCAGTGAAAGAATTTTTCAAATCGGTTCAGTATTTCCGGAGCCTATTCGTTACAAACAAACAAACAAACAAATAAACAAACAAATCTTTCCTCTTTATAATATTGGTATAGATGTAAACTAATTGGATGCGTCGCTAGTTGCGTCTTAATGAGACTAGGCCCTCATCTATGGCATAATTTTAGTTCAAACATAAAACAGTTAGCCGGAACGAATCAGACAAAGCTCTGAGACATTAATACGACGATGACTAATTGAATCACTTTATCAATAAACCCTCGGACTCTTTTTTTACTACATAACATCTGTGAAGTATAGACCTATGGTAACAAATAAAGATTCTGATTCTGATTCTGACTCAACCCCAGCATCAAAGCGAGTGTCACGTCACCGCCGCGCAGCGAGCGGGGTCAGGGGTCGGCGGCAGACCTCGGCCCGGTATATTATTTACTCTGCATGACAAATCATGAAATCAGACCTCACACACACACTCACTCTAAGGTCCAGTGCACATGTGAAGGACGAGGCGTGCAAATGATCCTGAGAGGATAGCATGCAGCATATACTTTAAGCTATATTTCACGACACAATAGCAAAATTCAAAAAAATATATTTTTGTAATGGTTTCTACTTGTTTACCTATTTAAAAAAAAAATGTACCTAAGCTCAACAATATAAGTTTATAGCTCACGAGCTTTCCCGGCTTACTTCGTTACGCCATAGAATATAAGATACTACAAAAGACTTGGCTCTATAGACTATGTTCTTTTGACTGCCCAGAATGGCCGAATAAAAAACAAACAACAACAACAAACCACCTGTCAAAATATGTAAACAACGGAAAAAAATATTGCACCTTGGGTTACATTATTTGAGTTTAGGTAAGGATCCCTAATTTTTTTTGAAAATCTAATATAGCCTATGACACTCGGGGTTAATGTAGCTTCCTACCAGTGAAATAATTTTTCAAATCGGTTCAGTATTTCCGGAGCCTATTCGTTACAAACAAACAAACAAACAAATCTTTCCTCTTTATAATATTGGTTTAGATATAATGTTCATGTGCTGTATTATCTAGTTGTGAAAACTTTTCATATTTATTTGTTATAATTTATGTGTAAAATAAGCTGTACATACATAATCTCACGGCTTTTATTCCCCGAAGGGTTAGGCAGAGGTACCAGCTCAAGAGCAAGACCCACGAGTTATGCTTTATTACCAACGTGACAAGGGGCCAGCTTGCTAAAATAAGCTGTATGTTTTCCTTAAAATAAATAAATAGCAATGCCAACTGATCTCTTCTTCTGAATGTACGGCATATTTTTAAAACATCAGATTAGAAATAGTTTCTTAGTATCTGCTTTGATTACCTACCTACTTAAATAAAATGCCTGTGGTTAATACTTATTTTCAAATCAAGAAAAATGCTTACCTACACTGCAATGTAATGAAAGCGGTAAACATTTTACAATGGTTAAATAACGAAATAATATGTGTACCTACTCAGCTGCTTAAGCATTTCCAAGAAAGCATTTCGTATCGCTGATAACAAATTTCGTCGTGGTCGTTATATCTCTGCTATCTTTGCTGCTGGTTGGCATATCTGCGGCCGCCGATAACAAGCTTATAACAGACGAGCTTTCCCGGCTTACTTCGTTACGCCATAGAATATGAGATACTACTAAAGACTTGGCTCTATAGACTATGTTCTTATGACTGCCCAGAACGGCCGAATAAAAAACAAACAACAACAACAAACCACCTGTCAAAATATGTAAACAACGGAAAAAATATTGCACCTTCGGTTATATTATTTGAGTTTAGGTAAGGTTTCCTAATTTTTTTGAAAATCTAATATAGCCTATGACACTCGGGGTTAATGTAGCTTCCTACCAGTGAAAGAATTTTTCAAATCGGTTCAGTATTTCCGGAGCCTATTCGTTACAAACAAACAAACAAACCTTTCCTCTTTATAATCAATATATATAAAACTTTTCCGTTACTGACTGACTGACAGACTACGCAGAGTCGAAACTACTGGGCGTACAAAGCTGAAATTTGGCATGTAGGTTCCTTAGGGAGTGTAGGTAAGCACTAAGAAAGGATTTCCCGAAATTCCCATGGGAACGGGAATAAACGGTATTTTTGTGTTTATGAGAAATCTGCGCGGGAAATACCGCGGGGCAGCCTCTAGTATTGGTATAATATAGATTTACAGATTGTACACAAACGAATTAAATAATATCGCAGCACTTTCACAAGCCACTCGGTGACGATTTCAACCCATCGTTAGGGTCCATTCGGTACACGTGACCTTGTTCATTATCTCAGCCAAATCACGGCCACTGCTGAACATGGGCTTCCTCTACAAATAGCCATACCGACCAGTCTTCAGCGACTCTCAGTATACATCCTTTAACCTTCACCAGCTCACGCAGCATGACGGAATATTTGTCGAATTTAACTGTCACTTTTAATCGCTTTTGACATTTCAATGCAGGAAAATGTATGTAGATGATCGACAAAAGTGACAGATAGATACGACAAATTCGACAAATTGTCCGTCATGTTACCGCAGCCGCCCCCGCAGCATGACGAACAATTTGTCGAATTTGTCGTATCTATCTGTCACTTTTGTCGATCATCTCCATACATTTTCTCGCATTTAAAAGTCAAAAGCGATTAAAAGTGACAGAATGATTCGACAAATGGTCCGTCATGCTGCGTAGGCAGTCGTCCGACCACCTTGTAAGGGGTTGCCAGTGCGTTTTCACCTGCGAGAACTTTCCGGCCCCAACCACCCCAACTTCCATACTTGATGACTGTTCTTCGAGCTATGTACCCTACACATTGCCACTTAAATCTTGTTATTCTTTGTTACTTACAACTATAAAAAAAAACCACGACCTTTTCAATACATAGTACAAAACAAAGTCGCTTTCCGCGTCTGTCCCTATAAATCCGTTGCATATTTTTAAAGCTATGCAACGGATTTTGATGCGGTTATTTTTAAAAGATAAAGAGTTTCAAGAGAAATGTTTATATTATGTACTAGTCGACCCGGCGAACTTCGTACCGCCTAACCTTTTAAAATGTTGTGCATATATTATACTTATAAACCTTCCTCTTGAATCACTCTTTCTATTAAAAAAAACCGCATCAAAATCCGTAGCATATTTTTAAAGATATAAGCATACATAGGGACAGACGCGGGAAACGACTTTATTTTATACTATGTTATGTATAATTGTACATCGGCTTTGTATTCGATGTATATTGTTAAACATGCAGCTTCTCCGAGTTGCTTGGCACCTTACGCGCTTTAAATCCTTCCCTATACTAAAAAAAAAACTACAATATTGATTGTCTATGGTCTAGCTGTCAAACGTCATTCTTTGTGTTCGCGTGGTGCCGGCGCTTTGTTTTTTAGTAAAAAAAAATAGTTTCGTTTTATAAAATAAGTGAAAATAACAGCAAAACTACACGAAAATGTGTACACAAACATAAGTCAAAGGACAGGAAACTCGAAATATATCGAAACAAGTTCCGAAAATTGTGAAATGCAGGGAAATAAAAAGCCTGCAACAAGGACGTTCGGAAATTTTCTGATCTGCAGGATGAGAATTCTTCAGGTACTTATAATTAAAAATTACATTGGTTACGCACCAATATTACCTCATATGACACAATGTGGGCACGTTTTTTTCAAACAAGCCCTTTCTAATGACACGGGTGGTATACGCGATATACCGACGTGTTTGTTGGCGCATGCCTTTACAAACAAGCCCTTTCACATTGACACGGGTGGTATACGAGATATACCGACGTGCTCGTAGGCAAACATGCCGTTTTTTGGTTTGATATTATGGGCGACGCACGCGCATGCTATGCGCAGACATTTTGGCGAAAAAATATTTTTTGTCTTCTGAACAAGACACAGGCTGTGTACGAGATACATGGATGTGCTCTACAACTTCTTAAGTGTCAAATCACAAAGATTTACTCAAATGAATCACAATCAACATGAGGCACAAATGCCAATAGAACAAAGGATGGAGAAAACTTATCTTCTCCAAAGCAAGTTAATACAGTGGTACTACAGGCAGGCATAATATTCAGGTTCAATCAGTGACACTGAGGGAGATACCAACTTTCCAACAACCTTAATTTGGCCCAAAGAAATAAGCTCAAACTTCACTTTTGGAAGAGCTTTTCCCAGAAAACCAAGTATACCTTGTGGATAAGTGAATTTAAACTAAACAAAATCAATTTGTTTTGGAACTCCATGCTATGGGAAAATTCTTGCAACACTAACAGCGAGTTAAAACATAGACCAGCTGAAACTTATATCCCCACTGCGATGCAGTCAGGATCTTTGCTGTCTTGCATTCTATTCAAACAAAAGTAAGAATAAATTTTACCATGTCTAATCTAGAGAAACCATTCTTTGAATCTAGTCAATGATGTACTGCGGGACGAGTTCCTTATTTTAGCCATGATCTTCAACAGAAGATTGCAACAATGACAATTTAGTCAACACAATGCAAAAATCAATATGCAAAAAGCCACCTGCAAACCCTGAATGGGAAAACTTTATCAGGCCATCCCATTACTACCATACTAGTTTGCACTTTTGTATGGAGAAAACCCATGAAACCCCTGGTAGCCAGGAACTACCAATACTAGAACCACCATAGGGTTTTGCAGGCAACAGCCTAACGACCCAGACGCAGCCCTGTCTAAGCGGCATGCTCCTTCTGACAAATAGAGGTAAGCCATGGTGGCAAGCTTATTTCCACTTTTTTCCTAAGCTAAAGGAAAAATCTGTGTGATACTTTGTTTATTTTGGGTTATGTATGTTAAGGGTATAACTACACCTTCTCATTCAATAGAATCTTAAAATCTGTCCAAGAACTCAGTAATATGTTTAAATTAAAACCATTTAAAATATTTTAACGTTGCCCAGAGTACCATCAATACTCTGAAAATTTATTCAAGAACACAGTATTATGGTTAAATTAAAACCATTTAAAATATTTTAACATTGCCCACAGTACCATCTTTAAATAAATTAAGTAATGGATATAGTCAAAAATTTAATCGGATTGTTAAAAGTGTGACTTAATCAAGCCAGTCAGTTATATAAAAATCATGTCTAAGTACCAAAAATGGTGATCATGGTTTATTTTATTTGAAATATTTCATCAGTTTATAACAGTGGTATTTTTACACGTCGAATTTATACTTTTACCCTCAAACGCATAAAACTATGTACAGTTTATTGCGCAGGACATTTAGAGGTTTAAATCATTTAAGATTATGATTTTTACATTTACATGAGTTCCAGACACATTCTTATGGATGTGTACAGTTTCACTTTAAATAAGGAAAGTGGTTTTTAGCTTTCTTACATCAATAAAGCCTTTATTTTGTAAATTTTTAAATCTATTCTACAAATATATGAAAAAATATAATTTTATGCAAATACATATTATGTACAGACAAATGCGAATGCATGAAGAGATAACAAAAATTATCACATCTAATTATCACATTTACCCTCATATTTGCTACGCTCACAGCATTAGAATGTAATACATGGAATTTGTGTACAAATGTGTACCAAGTTTTTTGAGCCAGCGAGGGGTATTAGTAACAGTTGTGTGTTTTTTTAATACTTATAAGCTGTTTAGACCAAACACTTTCTATAAATGTTCATATATGTACATTGATATGTACATACATACATACAAACATACTTATCGCTACGCCTGTTTCCATAGGGGTGGGCAGAGAGGATTGATTTCTACTTGCTATGATTCTGACAAACCTTTTCTTTTCGCTTCTTTAGATGAAAGTTTTTAATAACTCTTTTCATTATTACAATGATTCAATTAGTCAAACATCTTGAATTCAGTATTTTTATGCCCAGCTAAACCAAAAAACTTTCGCAATTTACTTACTTTTGACACTTCATATGTAACATTAGTAGAAGCTTGTCCAGCTTCTTGCTATGCATGGGTGAATTTTGGAAACTGGAACAAAAATCCTGGAATGTTGATTTACTGTATCTAGTGTTAATTATGTTACCAGCATAATGATGGTCATCACAACTTTGGTTCTCTGTTATGGATTATTTTTTGGTTTTTTGCAACACCCTGAAAGAAACCTTTCTTAATTATTATCTTCACCTTTCAGAGACCTGCTTCATTGTCAGATAATATAGGAACAGAGATATGCTCTAGCAATACCGGCTTAAAATATCAGTACTACTACTGTCATTTGTAGAAATTATAATTGAGTCCTCAGCGGTGAGCATTGAGCAAACTCAATTCAATAATAAAAATAACAATGATCCATTTTTGTTTTTTGTTCTATATAAATGGACATTCCTCCTAAGAATGTTAATTCAGGTGCTTCAAATTTTTATAAATTTGATTTTATGTTGAATGGTGGCTCTAAAATAGGGGATGATGATTGTATTATGAAGACCTACCACCATTGCCATATTAATGTCATTGTTTATTTATTTATAAATAAATATAATATAACATGAGATATGATTAAAGTATTGAATGTGAATGACAGTTAAAAGAATAGTATCCTAATGATAATTTTAACCAAAAAACATGTTACTAGCTTTAAGTAGCTACTGCTACACAGAACAAATATTGACTTACTAGTCATGTTACTAGCTTTAAGTAGTTACTGCTACACAGAACAAGTATTAACTTACTAGTCATGTTACTAGCTTTAAGTAGCTACTGCTACACAGAACAAGTATTAACTTACTAGTCATGTTACTAGCTTTAAGTAGTTACTGCTACACAGAACAAGTATTAACTTACTAGTCATGTTACTAGCTTTAAGTAGCTACTGCTACACAGAACAAGTATTAACTTACTAGTCATGTTACAAGCTTTAAGTAGCTACTGCTACACAGAACAAGTATTCACTTTAAAAAAGTAAAGTACTAGAACTAAATAAATACAGACTTCAATATACATAAAGTTACACTGATATTGTTAAGACATTGAGTTTTAGAGTTTTTGTAAACCGAATTAAATTAATCAAAGCTTTTGAACGTGAAAAAACTTCTGTTCTGTAAAACTTCTGTGAGATTTTGAGAAAACATTCGTAAAAAACCCATTGTTAATTCTTTCAAAAAACGACACAAATCTGTGACCTCATCAACAATAAGACGCTGGACCAAAAATATTTTGCTATTTTGGGGTAAAAAGGGAGTAGATTCTTTTAAATAAGATGATATTTTTTGAGTGCGTCTCCTGGCGGCTTCCATCATTGGCTTCGATGATGGGTCTGATCGAAGGCGTGCCGCGGCAGGGTGCTGTCTGGCTCGTGTAGCATGACGTAGCTACGTACAATGTTTTGCTATGCGGACTGGTCTGTCCTTTTGGGGACTGTTTTTGCCTGCGCCTCTTGCGAATAGGATACTATATTAATAAATATAATGATATGAGACTTGAAATAAGAGATACCTTGTATCCTATGTAGAATAATTTAATTTTAAATTTGAAAGTTAAGGTGTTTGCAGGACAAACACAAGCAATCTAGCAACCACCAAAAAGGTGTGTCATTAGACAGACAGTTGACTAAACCAGTAGGTCTTGAACTATGTAGAGGTTCACATACAACTCTATTCATGTGATATCTTTTTGTTTTAGTTAAGAAGCGGTATTAATACGCCGTTTTGATACTAAATAGGTATTACATTTTAACTTTATTAAATTTTCTTTTAAGTTTTAATTAATTTTCATATTCCTTTACTAAGGATATATAAAACAACTTAATTAAGTTTTCAAACAAATCTGTTTGTCCTTTCCTATATAAGAAGGGGTTATCTTCGATAGAAGCCTCACAACTTTTATTTTAAGATATTATTATTGGCTCTGAACATCTGCATGTTTAACAATATACATCGAATACAAAGCCGATGTACAATAGGATGATCAAACGAGCTCACCTGAGTGAAGTTCGATCATTATTGTACGAAGGCTTTGTATGAAGATGTATATTGTCCCGCCCGCCCTTTACAATTTGTAAGTAACCCAAGTTGTGAGTCAAGCTCGTTATGGCTCTAAAGAATGACGTTTGACAGCTAGACCATAGACAATCAATATTGTAGTTTTTTTTTTAGTATAGGGAAGGATTTAAAGCGCGTAAGGTGCCAAGCAACTCGGAGAAGCTGCATGTTTAACAATATACATCTTCATACAAAGCCTTCGTACAATAATGATCGAACTTCACTCAGGTGAGCTCGTTTGATCATCCTATAATACATGCACAACATGGAAACAAGTAAAGCGGTACGAAGTTAGCCGGGTCGACTAGTATTATAATAAAAAAACAACATTCTTTAGTTATCAAGTGCGATAACGTTCTGATATTGATAAACTCAAGTGATGTGGGATCATAAAAACAATATAGGCGTTGAGAACATTTTTTTTGTTGCAACGCTCAAGGCTCTTCTCTCGCTCAAGAGACTTCTCACTTTGTGTTACTATATTTAATCAATAAAATTGTAGGTAAATGTTTGTGATTTTATTTCAATTTCGATAAGCGGCGGAGGCGAACGTTGTTCATTGGTATAATGAATAGTGTGTTGATCGCTCTTTATATGTTTCGGGCACCCTAGATACAGGATGTTCTTAGTTTGGGGCTCTGGGTGTGATGTGATATTAATTATTAATGGTCAGCCTTATATCTTAGAGCGCTTTCTTCCAGGCAACCCCATTGTAAATAGGTTACAAGAGAAATGTTAGCGTAGCGAGCGAAGCGAGCGGAGCTTGGGTTACCTGTGTTAAACTGAAATCTAAGGCAACAATTTTTCGAACTTAACTTAGTCGTTAACTCTGTAGATTACCTAGGGATTTTGCAGATTACCTAGTTAATGTTGAGAACAACATTACACAACAGAAAAAAAGTTGTGACTTTGTGACGGGTACGTAAACCCCAAAATACAGATAAAAATATCCTTATCTTGATATAGAAGGAAAACCCAGCATCAACAGGCAATCAGCCTGTGATCTCGTAAACGCATATCAGTCACATTCACACACCCACACACACACGCGCACACAGAGCCGTCCTCGCCGCCTTCGATCACTCCACATGCTAGAACAAAGCGCTGAGGCCTGTCACTCCATCAGCTATACATCAAAATGTCTCAACAACACAAATGCCTTGTTAATAACATGTCGGGAAACTAAAAAAAACTGTTTTTTTATGTTCTTTATTCGGAAGGCATAAAGCTTAGACTATGCATAAAGTCATTAGGTGACGGAATCGTAAACAAAGACTTGCACAGCAAATAAAGTAAATAACCAACATAGCCAAGATAATTGCAAAACTGAAGTGAAGTGACACAGCGCATATAGCTCGACGAACACATATAGGTCGTCGTTATGACCAAAACGTTCTCGAGTGGCGTCTGAGCACTGAAAACGCAGAGTAAGCAAACCCACTACAAGATCTCTCAACCTCGCGCCCTTAGTCTGTAAAAGTGAAAGACGGCAGGCTTTCAACTTCACCAACGCTTTAGAGACATATATATTTTTTTTATTCTATAATTAATACCCCTAAAATACAAGGCTAGTTTTTCGAGCTGGGATAGTAAGCTAGCAAGCTTGTACTTATGGTTTCGAGTAGACAAATCTGTCCAATCATTTCTAAGCTAGTACAGGAAGCCAAAAATATTTCGTGTCTTAGCATCGCCTCGACAGAGCAGACCTTTACCCCCTTAGAGCGGTCTAAAATCGCCAATTTGTATACGAACTAGTGATTTAAACCTAGTCTAGTTATTTAGACGCGGTTTAACTCTTTTTGTGGTAGATATAGATAGATAGATAGACGCTTTATTACAATCAATGAACTTAAAATATTAAAATATTCTTAAATTATAACATTGATTGCAATTGGCGGCCTTATCGCTTAAAGCGATTTCTTCCAGGCAACCCACTGTTAAGATAAAATGGACAACAGAAAATGTACGGTCGGTTGTACGGTAGAGCCGAGTTTTTTTTCTTGTTTAAAAATTTAACAAAACGATGCTACCACGGGCAGTGTTTACAAATCGGCGAGCACATGGCGGCGCGCGTGCCAGCCTGCCGCCTGCCTCATTATGTTGCCTTGCCAATCAGCAGCGGCTCATTTGGCTATCTCTATTACTCTATCTACTAAACTGTGTTTAGTTATTGCCTAGCGGATGTAGATAATGTTTGATATGTAACGATAAATGCTACATGTGATTTATACTCATGTTAGGTTATGTATTGTATGTATCATTATTGACAGATTTCAATCGCTGGGGACGAATTTGGGAATTGCCAAGGTCAAAGGTTATATCATAAAGTTTGGGATGTTTCATTGTTTGAAAGTTTGTTCCACTTTTACGGAAAATCTAATGATCGGCGGATTTTAAGTACGATAGCTCAGAATAACAAATAGACTGTAGATTCTATTACTTCCAAAAATAAAACAAATACCTACTGATCGGCGGTGGATCTTAGCGAGAATCCACAGTACAATAGCTTTAGAATACTATTTAGGCTGCAAATTATAACGATATTCTGTAAATATCGATTGAAAGGCTGAGCGTAGTTCGCCTGGTCCGCTAGTTATTTATCAAGAGCTGTCCCGGCTTACTTCGTTACGCCATAGGATATAAGATACTACTGAAAACTTGGCTCTATAGACTATCCGTCTTATTCATAAAGATACAGTACATTTTAAGTAGCGTTACTGTAGGTCTACTTCTCTGGTTTGTTGTATGGTAAATACGTGACATCCAGTCTAAATTGCGTACGTCAAAAAACTAAAATGCTCTTTAACTTTTTATGAATATGAGGGTAAGTTCTTTGACTGCCCAGAATGGGCAAATAAAAAAACAAACAACAATAACAAACCACCTGTCAAAATATGTAAACAACGGAAAAATATTGCACCTTGGGTTACATTATTTGAGTTTAAGTAAGGATAGGGATTTTTTTTTTTGAAAATCTAATATAGCCTATGACACTCGGGGTTAATGTAGCTTCCTACCAGTGAAATAAATTTTCAAATCGTTTCAGTATTTCCGGAGCCTATTCGTTACAAACAAACAAATCTTTTCTCTTTATAATATTGGTAAGATAATCAAAATAAAATACAAGATAAGACTTTATTATTATCTAACACCCACTGCGTATTATTGGAAAATATTATTACTTTATGTTCAATTTATTTGTCTTATCAAAAACACAAATTGCCTATGTGTATATTGCAAATCAGTGCATAGTACAAAAGAGTATTGTATTTGTGCAAGGTCGGTCCGCGCGGTGACCGCTGCCCGACCTGCCCGACCTGCCCCCGTAATGAGGCCACGTAAAGAGCACAACTATTGTACATCTGGAGCAAAAAGTCACTAAGAATAATCTAAAACTCTAGCTAGATGAACGAAAGCAGTTCCTCTTTATTAAGCAGGCGTACGGGGGCTGCTGGCGCAATGCAATAAGAATTTCTCGTAGAAAATTTACCTGAGCTAGTCTAGGTTTAAATCAATATATATAAAACTCTTCCGTTACTGACCAGTCAGTCAGTCAGAGACTGACTGACTGACTGACAGACAACGCAGAGCCGAAACTACTGGGCGTAGCGGGCTGAAATTTTGCATGTAGGTTCTTTAGGGAGTGTAGGTGAGCATTAAGAAGGGATTTCCCAAAATTCCCACGGGAACGGGTAAAAACTGGATTTTTGTGCTTATGAAAAATCTGCGCGGGAAAAACCGCGGGGCAGCCTCTAGTCATTATATAATTCGTCATACAAATTGGAGATTTCGACCGGTCCAACTGTTTTGGTCTAACTTTGGACTAACAAGGTATAGGTTCATAATTTGACAACGGAACGCAAAAAACTAGCTAACATTTTTTAAATGACTGATCACAATTTTGCTGATTCAGTGCTGAAAAACAATTGCCTGCCTATTTAAATAATCGACTTAAGTGAGACCAAGGACTGTGCAATGCACGCATGGCCAACGCTGACCGGATTGCTTCCTCATTTTCATTTCAATTGTTTTGCGATTTTGCGATGCAATTGGCTGACAAATGGCCGCTACGTTTTCTGCGTCCATTTCTATTTTGTATGTATTACCAAAACGACGAATGCATAGATCAACGCCTAGTTAACTGAATTTTTAATAAATGAATTATATTTTTTAACGCGGTACGTCTCGCTGTTGACCACTTTATAATCTCTTCCTGGGAATCGATGAGTTTGAAGAAACGTATTTTTAATTATGGCCCTGACTGTCATAAAACCCTAAAACTGAGCGCAACACAAAAACTTATTAATTATCTTCGTAAAATCCGGAAATAAAGAGACGCGTGCAGTTCACCAATGAAATTAAACATTTTAGCATTTTCTCAATTAGCTACTCAGCAACTTCTTGAATTGAAGATCTGCAGAGATTTGAAATGTGTAGAAGCACTTTATAAGTACACTTTAGCACTACGAGTTTATAAAACAATAGACAAACGCAAGGAATCCTTGATACTCAATGATAAAGCGTGGCTTGGCGATTGTCAACCAACCGGTCTTCAGTTTTTTATTATTTTCACATCAAAATTAATTTCGTTGTATTGTAATGGCGAGCTGCGTGTTTCGGGACAATGTGCCATTGTTTTGTTTTTATCGCCTTAGTATCGTTCACGAGAGGCCATGAAGACAAATCGTAAAAGGTATAACAAAAAACCTCCATCAAATATTACAACGAGAGGCTACGTTTACGATACAGTATTATTTCTTGCAAGCAAACTTCAAATACACTATCCACAGTCGAGTCGCAGTCAAGTGTCAAAATGTAATCGTTCTCTGCTCCAAATTGATATAGATAATCGAGTTCAGACTTCGCGAAAGTGAAGGATACGCTCGACAGAGTATGAGACGACCCGAGCCAGGATAATCTGTACTCGAGATCCACTTTTCCGAGTGAAAATGAGCCTAACGAGCCTATGACTGCCTAACAAGCAAGTAGGTACAAATTACGATGTACAAAGTTATAGGTGATTGCAAAGTAAATATGTATAAGTAGGTAAGCCACAAGGATATCGTGACGTGACTGTAGCAAAGTCGCTGCAACCTGCAACTCGACACTTGGCCGGCACTGCGCTGCGCTATAGCGAAACACGAAACCTTGCAAAACGACCGACTTAGCTATGAAGAATAGCCGCTGCCTGTTCAGTTACGCAATTCGTATTATCATCTAATTATATTATACTTAGTTACAAACCAATTTTCACAAAATATACATACATATCTATTTTTTTAGGTTTATTTTAAGTATTTTAGATTTTAAAGCAGTAGCACATAATGTAAGTTTAATGTTTAAGTTTATATGTCCTATTCGTACATTAGAGGTGTATTTAAATTTTTGAACGTTTGCTCAAGGTTTGGGCAGAATTATTTCATTTATTGCAGATTGCAGCACATGCTGAGTCGGAGTCTTAACACACACCTCAGCCTTAACAATATGGGTACATGCTATAGATATAGCTACGCATAACCAGCTATCTCTTGTATATATTTATGTATTTTTGTATGGCTGTACCTTTATGGATCGTGTGAATAAAAATTTGTCTATTGGCACAGTAAAAGAAAGACGGACTTGTTCAGCGTAACACTTTTGTCTATCGTCTTGTGCGCACTAGACTGAAATACCATAGAATACAATCAGAAAAACCGGAAGTGTTTCGCTGTAGGAGTACGTGACTGTATTATTGGGTTAATTGTTTACCCAGTGTGTATAATTAAATAAATAAATAACAAATAACTCACCATAAGCAGAGCCCCTAACTAGGAAGAACCTGTATCTAGAGTGCCCGAAACATATACAGGGACGAACATTACACTCAGACTGGGAAACAAACATCGATATTCATAATTACAATGTTCCGGAATCAAACCCGGTTCACCCGCGTCTCAGTCCACATCACTGCCAACTGAGCTACGGGAGCAGTCGAAGTCGATTGTGTTGTGTGTGAGTGTAGTCGCAGTCCCACTGACCTCGTCAAAGTTGTCGACCATGAAGCAGATGTGGGGGTATGTGATCTCCTCGCCCTCGCCCTTCGTGTCCATCTTGCGGCGGCTCGGAGACGCGTACACCTGCCGTGAGAGAGGACAAAAATCTACTTATTATATTTCCCTTTATGACCGACTTCAAAAAAGGAGGATATCAGTTTGACTTGTATGTATGTATGTATGTTTGTCCGCGATTATCTCGCGTTTGGCTGTAACGAATCGATCTTGATGCGGTTTTCAAGATAAGAATTTGTTTCATTCAGGAGAAGGTTTTAGTACCTACCTATTTTAACCGACTTTGAAAAAGAGGAAGTGCTCAGTTGATGTATGTGTCAGTTTATTGAAGGCGGGTCCTTTTTTGTAAATAAAATAAATTATTAACGAGTCGTATAGTAAGAAATTATTTTATCAGGATCAATTGATTTTTTTTTCAAAGTCCGTTTTCAAGATCCAGTTCAAGAACATTGTTTTCTTCAAAAGGGAAAAGAATTATTGTATTTTCAAGCTAACAAATATCTTACCAAATAATTTAAATCTTTGAGGCTGGCTGGGTCAGGTGTTGCTTGGGACTTACTTACGTTTGTTTGGCTGAATTTGAAGACTGAATTTTGACATACATACATACATAATCTCACGCCTTTTATTCCCCGAAGGGTTAGGCAGAGGTACCAGCTCAAGAGCCGGACCCACGTTTAGCCGAGTTTATGCTTTTATTACCAACGTGACAAGGGGCCAGCTTGTCGCCGCGGTTATAACGACCACTACTGCGGCCGGGACCAACGGCTTATCGTGCCTTCCGAAGCACGGAATCACCTTACTTTTCGGACAATCAGGTGATTCAAGCCTGCAATATCCTATCCAACCGAAAACAACCACAACGTGATTTTTGTGAGAAATCAATATGTGGTGTTTTCTGCGGGGATCGAACCCACAACCTTCCGTGCCCTAATCAAAGGCGCGACGCGCTACGCCACTGGGCTACGGAGGCGGCTGAATTTTGATATTCTCAAATAACAGGAAGTACATTCCTGGGGAGATTTGTTTTTACTTGCAAACCAGTTCCTGCAAATTATAGCACCAGAGTCTGACTTTGTTGCTATATTAAAGCTATGAAGTATCATAATACTTTCCTCGATACCTTGTAACTTTTTCTATAAACCATCTTTTAAACGCTATCGATTAACACTTAACTGTTAAACTTACCTTCAACCTTACTTCTTATTAGTGGCGAACGAAACGACAAATTACTTAATGAGCCTTACAAAGTCACTAACTTGGCTGGCAGGTTTACATTACACCTTGAAACGTGAAGCAAGTCTCAAAGTCAAAGGCGGTAGTTCTGAACAAGATGGTTTACACTAATAGATTAGATTACGTAACTTGAGACCTTGAGAGGCAGGTGCAGCGATTTTAAGACAAATAGCTAATAATGCTTCTTTAAAACGTAGTTTTGTTAAAAGTAAACTATCCCTAGTAGGTTAACTGTTAGTCGGCCCTGTAGTCTCGGGCCAAAGAATAGAGCTACAGCCCTGCCTGTCGTAAAAGGCGACTCAAAGGGGCTCTGGGGTCGTGAGTGGAGGGGACGGGGGTCCTAACCACTCGTTCCAACGGCCCGCAGGATACGGTGATGCGGTTTTTTGGCCCCGCATCACCTTAGTGGCGAAGGGGAGGAAGCCAGTCTCCCCGGGCAAAGCCCAATGGGCACAGTGCGGTGGGGATGCTCGGAGTAAATGTCCAATGTGCCCAAGCATCCTCACAAGCACGCTAGTAGGCCAAACGGAGGGTTTTTAGCGGGTGTGAGTCGCGCACACCCCCGTCGATTCCCCGGGTGACGGGATAAAGCATTTTCCCTCCGTGAGAAAAAAAAAAAGGTAAACTGTTAGTGGCCGACTTATCATAGGATTAGTATCCTTTTCCATAATGTAGAATCACACACAATTAGAGCCCCTTACTAGGAACACCTGTATTTAGAGTGCCTAAAACAAGCCGAAACAAAATACGCAGACGAACGTACTTGAAATGGAATGACATTTGCCGGTAATGCTGCAAACTGCGTAGACTGAGCTCAAAACTAGCAAACAGTGGACACTATACTTTTTTTTTTCAGATATAATTAGAAGGATACTGCGTACTAATCGGCCGCTAACAGTTTGTTTACTAGGAACACAGCCCTACTCAGCAGCCAATACCATCCGACATCAAATACTGCAACTTTCTTCGTAATAACGGTGTAAGAAGAAACATCGAGGCCGGCGCGAGCCAAACAAACCCGAAGTAACCAGCATTCATAAAGACAGCTGACTGTTTACATTACCCGGCCAACGGCTCGCACGCAGCCATGTTGATTTTACAAATAACTTGTCCCTTTTAGCTAATTAGTAAATCCTAATAGATTTATCCTGTTATTCATAAAAAGATAAAGAGCATTTTAGAGTTGTTTAACGTAAGTATCAATTAAAACTGGATGTCTCGTATTTATTTATTTAAGCAAGTAACCAGAAAAGTAAACCTCAGTCAAGCAATTGTAAACCTCTTGTATATCTTTATAAATAATATTAGTTAGTTTAGGTATACTCATTACGGCAAGCTATAATTGTTATTTTAAGAACTCATTTTGTATATGTTTATTTAAAAGTCCACGGTTTTCGACATCCGCCATTTGCTACGGTTCCGCATATTGGTATTTCTAATCAAATAAACAATAATGAATACTCTGACTTAAACACAAAACACAAGAGTAACACTAAAAAAATGTATTTTCAAGCCGCTTAAGAGCTCAATGAACCAGAAAATGTAGGACTTATCACAAATCACAACCCACGCAAAGCAATTTCAAAGAAACCCCATACAATCTAGGCCAATGTACGAGGCTTTTAAAAGGCACGCAATAAAAATCATAAAAATTCATTCTAAATTTGTATTTTTAAAGAATTCTCAGTAAAAAATAAGCAAAAAAAGATTTCAGGATATTATCATTTGTAATTTATTGCTGATTGGTTTAGAACCTTGGATTTAACGACTTTACGAGCAAGTTCCCACGCTCGGTCGCTTTTGTCGACTACACAGAAAACGGAAGGTCGTAATCCATGAACCAGCAGAGCCGAGAGCATTGTGGAGCGGAGGCGGTCTTGAGCAGGTACTTACGCTTCGGAGGCTTCGTCACAAGTCAAAGGAATTTTTAAAAGCAGGGGATGACGATAACATTCCATTGATTATTACGTTTCATATTACAAATATTCGGTAAATCGTTATTGAACTTCGTAAAACTTTTAATATCCAAATCTTGAACAGAGATAAATTTTTAGTTTGAATTTTTTGTCACATCTATCCAAAAAGTTGAACCGACTCGAAGATTTCTATTTTTTTTAATAACAAAGTTCTGACTGTCGTGTTTTATAACAATAACATTAAACCATCATCCCCTTGTGAAAGTAATCTTGTGCTATTATCGCAGCCCTTGGCGACCCTGTTCTGTTCCCACAAGCCGTTTTCACAGCATTGTGATCCTTACGTCCTTAGTTCAAAGCCTGTATTTCAATCAAGTCCGCCGTGACCTTGACACGGATTTCTGACCTATATGGGTATACTGGTTTTATGGGTGCATTCATATCGCATCCATCTATTAGATGTCCTTATTTCTTGAAATTATTTGAACTTATTCCGTAAGACTGATTGACTTTCTTATCTACAAATTATATAAAGAGGAAAGATTGAATAGGCTCCGAAAGAACTGAACCGATTTCAAATAATAAGCTACTTTCCTCGGGTAGCAAAGGCTATAAAATATTATCAAAAATTCAAAACGGAGGTCGGTACGGAGTTCGCCGTGTCTGCTAGTTTAAAAAAACATTAAGTATTTCCTTAACAATACAAATTATCATTATCGCATAATGCTACGAACTAGTGCAGCGCTGTTGTGAGTAATGGAAGTATTTCGCCTGAGTCATTCCGGGTGGTCATATCGTACCCTAGTCTATAATCGATCCTGTCACAGCTGTGGACCGTGGACTGTGGATATGATTCAGCCGAGAGATTTCTGTTCAGAGTTCAGTGATAGGCAAACTGACTTAGTCACCATCGTGTTCGTGACGAAATCGTGATGCTATAATCATAATTAAGTTTTTTTCTCATCGACGGCGAATTCAAAATAGTTCTTTCTAGAACTCGCTTTGAAGGTGATACGTTTACTCGATTACTAATTAATTATTATTCAGAATTAATTATACACTCGTTATGAATGTGTGTTTTTTATATTTTAGTAAATAGTAAACGAAAAGATACATCTTTGTCGCCACTATTACTATTATCTCACTAGATAATAATATTAATACTTAGTTGAAGGAAGTTAACGATAAAATTTATTTTCAAAAAAGCGCATCTACATGCCCGTAGAAACTATTATCTTGAACAAAGCCTTCCTATTATATTATTTTCTTTTATCAAATAATAATGAAAGGCAGAGCGTCCGAGGCAGACACATCAGTCTCAATCAAACACCACTTTGTGTGGGACATTTGACTTCAATTGATCCCATCTACAGACTGAAAATATGAGGGTTGTTCCGTAACTAGTGCCAAACAATCAACTTCTAAGTTTTCTACTGGTATACTATATAAAAAAAAACTCTACTCACATGAGAACGGCTACATTAAATTACAATTCTCTAATTAATTTATTGATGAGTTTGTTATTGTCAGGAGAAGGTCCTTCTTATGAAAGAAAAGACACTGAAAATTGAGCGAAACAGAAAATTAACGAGCATATTAACCTTTATATTGTAAACTTGGCGTTTAACACGGGACATCGTTTGTTGGGTCACGGGTCATGGCATCGGACAACAATGTAGTCATTTATGAAAATAATAAAATGATTATTTAGCTGCTGTCCCACAAACAAAACTTAAGATTTTCTAGGGCAAAAATCTCCAACTAGGCTAAACCCCTGTTAGCCTAGATGCGGGGCATGATAACTACGTATACCTACGCCCAGTCTCCACTCTCCAGGCTCGGCCCGTAATCGAGTTAGTTCTGCCACTGCAAACTTGCAGTCAGGTCACAGGTCACAGCAACCAACAAAACACTAAAATATATACCTAATATAAACTACATCACTGATCATTCATAAATGATATAAATTCTGAATCAATCCGAAATTATAATATTATCAAGAAATTGATTTTTGTGTGTTGGAGCGTTGTTAACAGAGGTAAGTATACTATATAAACACTTTTCGTCCTCTAGCTAGAGCTAAAAAAAACGCAAATAGTACCAAAGCATTATTGCAAATGTGACCGTAATATAGGGGCTGAACTATGTTAAGTAAATGTCCTCAAAAGAGCTAAATGAAGTGTGATGATCGATGGATTGATGCCACACCGCACTAATCCGAGGCTCAATTAGGACGTCGACTCGGCCCGCATGCCGCACTACTGCTGTCATCGCCAGTTGCCAGTCGGCATGTCTGATCTAATCTGATCATTCTTTATTCAATCATAAATTACAATTTATAATGCCTATTGGAAATCAATCAATAAAATACATGACAATATTAAAGTAGGGGTAATACTGTTAATATATTTTACGAATTGGTTGCCTCTGAAATATATTCTAAGTTGAAACAGCGTGGGAAGTAAGCGTACGATGGGGGCGTGTGTGGGAGGAAGGACACGCACGTGGGGCTCGACTTCACTCGTAGTACCAAAACTCGCTTTTGCCGCGAACAAACCGGTCTTGGCAGGACGCAGAGCTTCATCACTAATTTTCCATGAGCAAGAGACAAAGCCCTTTAAACCCAGACGAGGGTAATGGTGCCCAATGTTCCGAGTAACCCATTTGCATCGCAGTAAAAGTAAAAGTTCAGTTCCCTCCATGCCTCGTCGGTGCTATACGGTTCTGCTATGTTTATGTGGGACGGTGCCGAGTGCGGCCGCACCGGGCGAGGGGCGCGCGGCGGAGCGCGGGGCCTGCGTCCCGTCTGCGCGTGACGTCACACCCCCGTAATTACTTCCATTGAGCCGAACGCCCGGCGGGGGGAGCCGAACAGGCCCGAGCGCGCGCCGCCCGTCCGGAGCCAACCAGTGCTACACGTTTTTCAGCGAGGCTGACACATAGCCGAGTCTCTCCGCTAAATTAAAATAATATAAATTCTAATCGCGCCCAACAACGGGCGTCTTCCTATCTATTGTGCGCGAGTGCAAGCTTGCAGAGCTCAGTTCGTTAGCGATGCAGTGAAGTGTACTCGTTTTCCATTTCGCCCTGGTTTACGTGACTGGCTGTGAATTTACTGGGCGCGTGCCTTCCGACGGCTAGCGGGTGTGAATCGATGAGCATGACGGCTTGCGGAGCGACCAGGTGAGCGGGCTCTCGCGGGATGTAAAGAGAAAGCTGAGGGAGTCGAGTCAGTGTGAAGCGACGTGCGTGGTTGTTGGCGCACGGCGGCGTACGACGCTCAATATCGGAACATTCCGGCACAAAGGCGAGCGAACGGCGATAAGTCCCGTCTTCGCGAGCCAGCCGACGCCGCCCGGCCCCGCACTAGCCTCGGTCTTTGAACCCCGTGTTGCACATTTTTTACATGTCTAGTTAGGATTAGAACGATATAAATGCGTTATAAAGCACTGTTTCAGATGCGAGCCTTGTTTAAACTAGTAACGGAATAACCCAAAACCATAACATCTAGAAAGTTTCATTCAAAATGTTTAAACATAACACTAAATGGAAGCAATCTACCAATGAGTGCCAAAATAACGTCCACGCGCAATCTCTAAAATTAAATGATTGCCGTGAGTGAGGCAGATAAGAATATCGAGCTCTCGCAGCCGCGGCGCCGGGCACAACAATATCTATATTCATTACTTTGCTTTTGGGAGTTTAAAGCGTACATTCAACTTGATTTGATTATAATGCAAAGGCACAAGAACTAGATGACATTCGAAAAACGAATTGCGAAATGCTTTGTTATTGGTAAAATGTTAACATTGTGAAATCACAACGGCAACAGGTACGGTCACATTCCGGACTGATGGACGTCAATCTACAAAATCAACAAATGCCTAGTTAATTTACCTAAGTTCATACCTGTTTGTTATCTGTCTTCTGGCCTTCGGCCGCATACCACAACATTATACTTCCACAAACCGGATCTATTATTGACCAACGAACCAGTAACTTCTAGTGATTTAACAAAACACAAAATATACTTACTTTTCAACATGTTTTTGACTGAAACAAATCATCTGTTGACAGGTTTTTATCAGATAATAATGACCATAATTAATTGGCCCCATTATCAGCCCAGCTCGCTCGTTATCTCCTCTACTGGTTTCATCTAGCTAGAATGCCTATGCTCACAGATCACCTCTCTCGTTTCCAGGCGCAGTCCCGGCCGGCGGTGATTGGATGACGATCGCGGCGCGCTCCCCCGACCCGGAGCCCGCGCCGCCCGCGCACGCCGAGCCGCTGCTGCACAGCGTGCGCCTCTACCTCGCCCAGGAGCCTGCCAAGCTCGCACCTGCCTCCCCCGCCGTTACTACCGCCGCGTCCGCCGCCCCTGCCCCGCCCGACGCCTGCCATGCCGACATAGCGGCGCACACCGCGCCCGACGAGATCAAAGGAATCAACTTCGAGCCCAGACTCAAGCCTAATGACCTAAACAACAACGCATCGTCGCGAAACAGACCCGGCCCCGAGGCCATGCCGAGTCAGGCCGAGCTGATGCAGCGCCAGCCGCTGCTCGCGCGCGGCGCCAAGAGCGAGCCGCCCGCGCCGCCCACCGACGAGTCCGAGCCCGACGGCGAGCACAGCCCGCAGCGCGGCGACTTCGTCGTCGAGATCCCCGGAGCCGCGAGAGACGACCGCTACCCTAAAGAGGTCTGGAAGACGATCCTCTCCTTCCTGTTCCTGTTCTCGTGCGTGTGCATCAACATGGTGGCCCTGTCGCTGGTGCACGAGCGGCTGCCGGACCGCAACACGACGCGGCCGCTGCCGGACGTCGTGCTCGACAACGTGGCGCCGCGCGACTGGGCGCTCGCCGCCTCCGAGTACC
This sequence comes from Euspilapteryx auroguttella, assembly GCA_951802225.1. Taxonomy (NCBI): domain Eukaryota; kingdom Metazoa; phylum Arthropoda; class Insecta; order Lepidoptera; family Gracillariidae; genus Euspilapteryx; species Euspilapteryx auroguttella. The sequence goes on from OX637647.1 coordinate 13,672,763, forward strand.
TCATCATGGTGTCCACCACCGTGGCCACGCTCGTCGTCGTGTTCCACAAGCATCGCTTCATCGTGGCGCGGCGGCTGTTCTTCATCGTGGGCCTGCTGTACCTGTACCGGTCCGTGACCATGTTCGTGACGGTGCTGCCCGTGTCCAGCACCACCTACTACTGCAGCCCCAAGAGCAACTCGACGTCGCCGCTGCTCGTGCTGCGGCGCGCCTTCTACCTCATCTCGGGCTTCGGGCTATCCATCAACGGGCGGCACACGTACTGCGGCGACTACATCTACTCGGGGCACACGATGGTGCTGGTGCTGTCGTACCTGGTTGTGGCCGAGTACTCGCCGCGGCGGCTGTGGCCCGTGCACTGGGCGCTGTGGGGCTCGGCGGCGCTGGGCGTGGCGTTCGTGCTGCTGTCGCACGGCCACTACACGGTGGACGTGGTGATCGCCTACTACGTGACGACGCGGCTGTTCTGGACGGTGCACTCGCTGCTGCTGATGGGCGGGCGGCAGCGGTTCATGCTGCAGCGCGAGTGGTGGCACTGGCCCTTCTCGTACCTGGAGCGCAACGTGCGCGGGCCGGTGCCGCGGCGATACGACTGGCCGCTGCCGTGGCCGCGCACCAAGCTGTTCAGCCGGCTGAGCTAGTGAGAGCGGGCGCCGGGGGCGACGGCGGCTCCGGCGCGCGTGTGACGCAGCATGACGCAGCATGACGCACCTTGTGCGAGCGGCGCCGCAGCACCTGCAGCTCCTTGGGGCTGGTGCGCGTGCACACGGCCAGCGTGAGCGTGTAGTCGAACAGGTGCACCACGAGGTTCAGGTACACGGTCTCCTCCCAGTCCACCTCGGGGTCGCCGATGGGCAGCTTCTTCGAGTCCTTGCGGAACACCTCGACTTGCACCTGTGAACAACCCTCTCTGACTGTACTCGCTCGCCGCAGCGGCCGACTCCTATGTTAATCTAAATCGCTTTTATTGTTGTTAGCATCGTAAGATTCGACTTGCGTTAAATTGACAATCGATTTATTGTTATAAAAGTATTGTTCAGTTTTTGTGATGAATATTTTTAAGAGATGAAGTTTGATAAATGAACTAGTGACCGAGTAGTGAGTGAGCTGTGACCGCGGGCGCCGCGCAGACGGCAGACGGACTAGTCTAGTGCGCGCAGGACGATGTGAAACAGTGGTCGGTACGATGCCAGCCTAGTTAAGCAGAAATATTTTTATATTTTTAAAATTAAATATCTGTCGTTCGAAGATACTGTTTTTATATTTCCAAATCAGATCACCAGAACTGTGTATTTTTTTAATCCAAATGGTGCTATCTTGTATAAATAGTACTGAAGTTTCAATAGTAGGTAGCAGGCAGCTTGTCACAAATTAGCTAGCGAAAACACACACATTGGAGTCTAATTCGAATCATAGTGATCAATCACCGATCACAGAGATGTAGATAAAGCAGAGTAAAGAGCATTAAGGCTGACATTCAAAGTCGAGTTGTAGTTTGAGCTTGAACTCCAAACAGTCAACAATAAACTTAAATAGAGGTACAGTTGAGTTGTAAGCTCAATAAATTGAGCATAGGCTTGACGAAGTATGAGCCGGCCCGGGCCAGGATTATCTGTACTCGATAACGACTTGTTTAGGATAAATCTCGAGCGAGTAAACTGGAAACTGTGAATGTCAGCCTAAGTATCTTGGTGGTAGGTACCTCGTACTTGGGCAGGTGGCGCGAGGAGCCTCTAACGTGACGTTTGCGCACAAAGAACAGCAGATCGTCGCAGTCCATACCACGCTCCTCCTGGAACAGGAAGTGCCGCACGAACAGGTCCGTCCAATGCGTCGTGCCGCCCACCACCACGAACCCTGACTCTGTGGTACCACGCAATCTATTAGTACCTCTGTACAACTATCAAATATCTTGGGTTGTATAAGGTATAGTGCGCGCCGGATAAATCTGCGCACGACTGGTGGCGCCACCGTATACACACTTCAACCGCCATTTAAAACAAATGAATGATTTGTAATTGGTTCATATTTTCACCACGCGCAGACTTTTCTAGCGCGCATGCGCTAAGCATATACATTTATCAGTCAAAATCATAATCAAGTTAAGAAAGACCTGTAAGATATGACATGCAATTTGCCAGACGAGCTTATACCCAGACTTGTAAGACCTGGTAAACCTCTATTCTAACCAGCAATATAAAAACAGGTTTATTTGTAAGTTATAGCCAAAAGACGCAAATGGTAAGGTAAAACTGATGAAGTAGATGTTGAGTAGGACTTGGGCCCCAATAATATAATTTTCTGTGTATCTGAGAAAATTATCTGATCACGGTCATTCTTTAAAAAATGTACTTTATCATTGCATTTAAGGCTAGGCGCTTTATCTTCAGGCTAGTTAGCGTTAAATAAAGATTAATAATTTATATTTAATTGATGATATAATAAATAAACTCCAAAAAGATCCCCTAACTATCGCAAACATTAGTAAAACCTAGCCTAAGTGCCCTCGATCGACTTTTTGTAGGACCTATTATGCGGCCGATTTTATTTTGTATTGAATTTTTGACCGTCTTATTGAGGACGTGTGCGTTTCACTATTGCAATCAGTATGTTCTACATTCCTCCTACAAAAATCGTTTACCAATTGTCGGTCGTGGGCGGGCACACTTATCGAGGCCTGTTCCTATAGAAAATCTTTTATTTTAGCAACGAAACATAATTATTTTTTTGTACGGTCCAGATTACATGAATTACCTATCTTAAATCGTAATAAACGCCATTGTAGAAAAGATATTTTCATCATTTTAATATTAATAATCTGTTAACTTCAAGTGCCTTGTAGAAAAAAAAAAAACTTGTATCCATCGAATTCCTCCATGATATGATAAATGTACAGTCGCGTGCAATGAAGTGTATACAATTTCGTAGTAAAATTGTTTTAAAAGCGTTATTATATTATAAATTAAATCATGTAGCGTTTGTGACGCGCAACTTTTTTTCGTTCAATTATTTTTTGAATATTGTTTCGATAACAGAGCAAATTAATGTAGATAAGTACTGTAGTTGACGTCAAACAATGAAACTGCTAGATTACAGAAAATATCTACTGTTGACTGACATGTACTTTTGAATTCTCAATGTCAAAATAATTACGATGCAATGACCTATCTTTGTATAGCTGGGTACTGACTGACCAAATGCTCGCGGTAATGTAACATGACATTACACGACGAGCATTTGGTCAGTTACCAGCTTAATGCATATCTTGAAATGCAACCAAATTATATTAAATAAAACAAAGGAAGTCTGTAATGTGTAGGAACTGAATCTCAACGTCTCGTGAGCTGTAATATGTAATATAAGCTTGTTTGTAAACATTGCCTTACCTTGCGAGGATATGCCTAATGGATTTGTTAGATGCAAATAATGTTTTAACTATGTACATACCTTATGTAAACTATTTTATGTAAATAATAAAAATAATATTTCAATGAAATTTTGTACAATAACATAGAACTAATGTGTTCTATCTGTGTAGATTTTTAATATAAAAAATATTAAAATAATTACAAATCACATTAAGAGCCAGTTTACCGCGATGCTAGCGCCAATCTCGATAAAAATTTATATCTTCAAAACTAAGGCAAATATCAAAAATGTGGCACAGTATGACACTAGATAATCTTGCTTGATTAGTTTAGAAGATATTAATTTTTTTTGCGAATGGCGCTAGCATCGCTGTAAACTGGCTCTTAAGGAACTTGTTTCAAAGATTACTTTTAAATTCAAAACATGATAAAATTCTGAGCGCTGTTGTGTGAGACTGTTCATGTCTTTAAATCAAGTTTTTTAATGTAAGCCTGAGCCAACCCGGGGCTTGAGCACGACGCCCAAGCCCTGTTGCCGTTAGCTGATGCGATTGTCGCCACATTCCGAGTACGAAATATGTAAAACTATTAAGATTCTATATAAATTACAAAATACAAATTGAGTACCTTCCTACACTGACATGTAGGTGATAACGACTATGTTACTTACTTAATATTGATATTAATAAAAAATGTGAATTAGATTATGTAAATTAAATGTTTTCATAAAATAATAGTGTGTTATTTATGTTCCTAAGGCAGCATTCTATAGCTTCAGCAATGTATAAATTGTGACACTGCCTCATTGCCGGCAGAGTCACTGGAAAATTTGCTTCAGCCTGTAGCAAAATGATTGGTGTTTTTGCCACCAATTTGCCTATTTAGTGGGGATGCCTAAAGCAGAAAGGTACTGAAATTATCAAAAAATCTATCACAAAAAATCCATCAAATAATATGACTACATATCAATTTCTATTTAGTGACAGGCAAAAAAACTTACATGAACAAATGTAGAGTCCATGCCCGCTAAGTCTGTAACATCCTTCACATGCCATTTGAAATTAATTGTAATTTTACTGACTGATTGCCTATATTCACTTTTTTGCTGGCACACACTCTAAATAGACATTGTAGTAGGAATATTTGGGGATTTTATTTAACAGTTCAACGCAGAAATTGTAAAAAAAAAACTTAAAGAGAAAAGCAGAACACCATTAACTAAAACCATGCATTTTAAAAGGTTTGATTGTAAATAAAGATATTATGATTTCACAGAAAAAAAAAAGTTTGCATTCAGTATAGAAAGTAAAAGTAAATAGTATTTGTAAGCGGGTAGCATGCATAATTATAATGGTGATGTTAATAAAATAAAAAATCAAAGCAATAGTTTGAGAAAAGCATACAGTTCAGGTGATAGTTAGGCTGAAAGTGGCGCAGATGCAATGTAAGCCTAGTAGTTTCAATTGACATAAAAACAAGCAAAACATGCAGTTCAAAGAATGCATTAGTTGTCATTTAAGCAGTTAGAATAATAAGAATTTCATGCATGCAGAAGCTTTAAGAGCCAGTTCAAAGCAATGCTAGCGCCATTTGCAAAAAAAAAAGTCTTAGAAACTAAGGCAAATAGTATAATGTGGCACAGGATGACACTAGATAATGAAGCCTAGTATTTTTAGGGCACTTTTATGTAGCTTTATAGTTAAAGAACAAAAGAATAAAGAAAGCTACAAAGTGTTGCTAAAAGTGGCCACTTTTGGCAACAATCTGTGGATTATTTTCATCTTTTTACTTAGGACCACTTTACTGTGCTCAAAAAATACTAAAAAAGATTATCTAGTGTTATACTGTGCCACATTTTTTATATTTGCCTAAGTTTAGAAGATATAATTTGTTTTCGAGATGGCGCTAGCATCTCTGTAAACTGGATCATAAATATGCAATACAGAATAAAACGAACCATCCTTTAGGAGCTGACGCATCTCCTTGGTGCGCTGAAAGTTGATCTCCTCGAGCAGCTGGTCCAACAGCGATGCATTGCGCAGGCTCCCTGCCGCTGCACTCAGAGCCATGTCGGCCGCGCTGCCGCCGCCGCTGCACCCTCAGTTACCGGCCAGTCTCAGCATGACAGGCACTGCTTGGCAACCAGGGCACCACAGCTACAGTGGTGCACCACTGAGCCGTAAGCTAACTGAATTAACGAGTATTCCGTTTGCATGCCCCAACTTTTTTACGCAACAACTTTTTTTCTGTCACGGGAAGAGGGATTAGCGAGCGGCAAAAGGCACGGCCACTGCGGAAAGAGTGAGCACTAGCGGCAAGGGAGTAGCGGTTCCCTAACCACTCTCTGGCGAACGGTAACAAGACAAGAATGCAGAAAATCGATAAACTTTTCCACTTCCACTCCCTCGCTCGCTCGACTCGTTTGTTGACAAAATGTTTTTTTTTGACAGTTGTTTCAATTTTTTTCTGGCTGTCACGATTTGACTATCAGCCAGCCCGCTACAGAAATGTTGCTAGTCTCAAAAAAAAAAAAACTTTTTTATTTATTAGGCAAAGACTGAGGCAAAGACGTGGCGGTTTCCTTTCTCTGCTGAGGCAAAGACATTAGGTAGGTACCTATGTACAACACAGCACAAGCACAGCACAGTGGGGAAGAAAACTGCCAATTTATCCCGCTAGTGTCGTTTGTAAGGTCGGCCCATAACAAACAAAGTTTTGTATGTGATTTGCATTGGTAGTCCAATTATTTGTCAAAAGAACTCATTAAGTAGCTGTTTGATGTAGAGAAAATGAAAATCATAAGTTTCCTAACAACTCCCGGCTAGGAAGCTATGAGTTAAAAGAACTTTAAAGAAACCGAACGGATTGAGGTTATGTTTTCGACATTTTAAGGATTCCAATTACCGAAGTATTAGTTTTACTACATGTTTGTTCCTAATTCTATATCTTATCGCTGTTTAGGGGGTCTGCAGTCCTCGCACAGAGTTTTCTGACCCATCTTGAGATGACCTTTGATTGTTAATAGGTTGTATTTTGTTTTCCTTGCAAAAGTCACTTAAAATTGTTTATTCGTATGAATTTGTGTCCATACACCTTAGTAATTAAATGTGAACTTGAGATAATGACAAGCAAATAGTCGTAGCTAACATTATAGCTAAAGTTTACCCATTGTTTACTTGCTCACGAAGTACGCGTTTTTGTCACGTAAAAAGCCTTCTCATTCATTGTAAAATAACGACGAAAAACACAAAAAAAAACCTTGTTATTGTATTTCACTTGTTTGTTATGGGCCGAACATATAGAGCGAATTACATATCGCTAATATTCGATCCCCATATAAAAATTAACTTAACTACTTTACAACGCTGTGTCGCAATACCGACCACCTACATTGATATCGATCACACCGGCGGACAAGATGAATCAACGCCAGGTGCGGCCACCCACCTCCCACCGTTCCCGGAGACCACCGGCCACCGCGACGATGGATGATGAAACTGCTGATTCAACACCTCGTGACTCCACGTGAAGCCGAGGATGAAGAAACGGCCCCACTTCGTGTCTAGCATCGACCGAACATAGTCTTAAGCTTTCTTTTGTATTACTTTGTAATTTTAATTAATTAAATTTCTGATTTTAAATTCGGTTTTTTTTCAAGCCTCCGTCTGTGAAAACCATAATTGGCGCAGTCGGTAGGATTCTCGAGGCTCGCGGCGCGAATCGCTCAAGGACTCCCGAAAATCGTTGCTCCTTACGACTCCGCAGTCGCTGGTCGAGCTTTTAAGTTTGTGTCGAGAATTCGAACTTAGTGGGCGCAGACGAGGACGTATCCAGACATTGATACACGAAGAGAACCAGAATGAAATCATATATGTAAGTGCTTGAATTTTTTCTAAGTGTTGCTTCCTTGTCCTTTCAACCCCTTGTTATATTAAATTTATTCAAGATTTTTCACCCTAGGAAAAATACTAGGAAAGGCCCTGCCTTATCTAGACAGCACCATAGGCAGAGATGAATAGATTATAATAGATTTTTAGAATACGAAAATTTTGAATTAGATAGGTTGTTCAACTTAAACTACCCTTCCGATTCAGAAACCATGGCTATGACAAACCCAGATCTTATCTATAAAGCACTACGTGTAGTGCCAGACTTTGATGGTAACCCTAATGTACTAACGCGATTCATAAGAATTTGTGATCAGTTGGTTATCCAATATGTTAGGGACGGAGCCGAGCACGAATTAAATAATTTGTGCATTATAAACGGGATATTAAATAAAATTACTGGACCTGCCGCGACAACTTTGAACTCGAACGGGATACCTGAAAATTGGGTAGGCATTCGTACTGCCCTAATTAATAACTTTTCCGATCAAAGGGATGAAACTGCTCTTTATAATGATCTTTCGCTTGTATCACAAGGAAGTAACACCCCGCAGGAATTTTATGACAAATGCCAGACCCTTTTTAGTACCATAATGACTTATGTCACTCTGCACGAAACACTGCCTACTACTATCGAGGCTAAACGAACCCTCTATAAAAAACTTACCATGCAGTCCTTTGTAAGAGGCCTTAAGGAGCCCTTAGGGTCACGAATCAGGTGTATGCGACCTGAAACTATAGAGAAGGCTCTGGAATTTCTCCACGAAGAATTGAATGTCATGTACCTCCAACAGCGAAACAGCTCTCTGCCTGACCGTAAGGGTCCGCAGCCATCTACTTCCTTTCAGATGAAACCACCTTCCATCATACCAATGCCCGTACCAAGGCCATTCACTTTTCAGAATAATTTAGGTCAGAACTGGCAGAGACCCCAACCTGCGTTTGCTGCGCAGCCTCAATGGAGGCCCAATAATTTTCAGATGAATCAACCACCTAATCGTATGTCAGGTATGCTAGGAATGCCTACACGCACCCAGCAAATTTTCAGAGCACTACCTCCAAACCACAACCCCCAAAACGCTTTCCGTTTTCCCCAGCGTAATTTTCAACCCCAAAATCAGAACACGGGTCCTAAACCCATGAGTGGTGTAAGCCACTACACTACTAAGCCCTTGCCACCTACAGGTCACGATTGGAGAAGGTTTGGCAACCCTCCACCCTCTAATTATTTTAAAAGCAGGGAAATGAATTTCAATGAAACTTTTTATCCTGATCAGTACTACTATCCGGACTATTATTACGAACCAATGACTAATGATTGCGACTACAACTACTACGACTATAATCAGCAAGGCACGGAAATATTGCCAGGTGATTCATACGAGAATAGATTTGACTCAACCGACTACATAAGAGAAGCCGACGTTACAAACGAGAGTGTTCAACCCTCCTCAAGCTCTAACGAGCAGGATTTTCCGAAGGCGAATATATCAAACCCAACAGAATAGAAATTAACCTACAGTCACAAAAGCAACTCCGTTATATCAAAATTGCAAATCCACCCTTAAAATTATTAGTAGATACGGGTGCAAACCAATCCTTTATTAGCCCCGAGGCGGTCGAGAAATATTACTCGTCCACCCCTTTAAACTTTGATCCTTTCGAGGTCACAAACGTGCACGCAACCACATCAAATAATTATTCTATAACTATTCCAAATTTTTCCGAATTTAAAAATGATAACTACATAAAATTATTCGTTTATAAATTTCATAACTTTTTTGATGGGCTTATAGGCTTAGATCTTTTAGACGGGCATGGATTGGACTTAAAAAATAATTTGCTTATAACTAAAACTACTTCAATACCTCTGATAACGTATGAACCCCGAACAAAACCGCAGGAAATCATACCTGCCAATTCATCAAAACTTATCAATATCCCAATTAATAGCCCCGATGGTGATGTCTTTGTGACTGAACAAATTGCATGCAATTGCATTATTCATGAATGTGTAACGACCGTTAAAGATCAGGTTGCTTTAGTCGAAGTCGGAAATCCTAATGACAGAGATATTAAATTTTATTTAAATGAGCCTATCCAATCATCCCTCTTTAATATTGAATGTACGCACGTAGATCAAGACCCTAATCGAGTTAGAGACGTACTATCACGACTCCGTAGTCGACAAAAAACGTCAGCATATCGACAGACCATTTAAATGAAGAAGAAAAGAAAAACTTAGAAATGCTTTGCTCTCGATATGCTGACGTTTTTTATATAGATGGAGAGCCGCTGACTTTTACAAATAAAATTAAACACAATATAAGGACGACTGATGAAGTACCCGTCTACACGAAGAGCTATAGGTACCCTTTTGTTCACAGACAGGAAGTTAGGGATCAAATTACTAAAATGTTGGAACAAGGAATCATACGACCCTCAGATTCCGCTTGGAGCTCTCCTATTTGGGTAGTTCCCAAGAAGGCAGATGCCTCAGGGAAACAGAAGTGGCGATTAGTTGTCGACTTTCGAAAACTTAACGAAAAAACCATTGACGACAAATACCCTATCCCTAACATTACTGACGTCCTAGACAAATTGGGCAAGTGTCTCTACTTTACTACGCTCGACTTGGCTAGTGGATTTTACCAAGTGGAGATGAATCCTAGCGATATCCCCAAAACAGCTTTTAACGTGGAAAATGGCCATTTCGAATACCTAAGAATGCCCATGGGATTAAAGAATTCACCCTCTACTTTCCAAAGGGTGATGGATAATGTCTTAAGAGGCTTGCAAAACGAAATCTGCTAGTTTATTTAGATGATATCATAGTTTTTAGTACCTCTTTACAAGAGCGCATGACGAACCTAGAAAAAGTTTTTACCAGATTGAGAGACTCCAACTTCAAAATTCAAATGGACAAGTCTGAATTTTTGAAGCTGGAAACAGCATACTTAGGCCATATAATAAGTAATGAAGGTATAAGACCAAACCCAGACAAAATCAAGGCTATAGAAAAATATCCAATTCCTAAAACGCCTAAGGAAATAAAACAATTTTTAGGATTGCTAGGTTACTATAGAAAATTTATACCGGACTTTGCAAAAATAACGAAACCCATGACTCAATGTCTAAAGAAATCTAAAAAGATTACATTTGACAACGACTATATAAACAGCTTTGAAAAATGCAAGACATTACTTACTAACGACCCCATCCTTCAATATCCTGATTTTTCCAAAGTATTCCACAGAACAGACTAAAACGGACAAACAAATGCTTTATAGGAAACGAAGTAAGATTTTATAACAAGATCCCTGAAGAGATTTTGATCCTGAATGATAATGAGTTTAAAACTCGTATCAAAAAAGGTTTGATTAAGAAAGCTTATTACAATGTTGATGATTATGAAAACGACAAAGACGCATGGAAGTAGTCTAGCTCTGCACGATATTTTCATTATTTCATGTATGTACTTTAAATCTTATTAATTTATGTTCTTTGTATTGTAAATTGAAATGTAATGTCACATATATAAGAATAAAAAATAAAAAAAAAAAAGAGAGAAATTGTAAAGTAGAGTTTGTTACCCCTTTCTTCTCTACGCTGTAAAATCATTGCGAAAGGGAGTAGAATCATTTGACAGAGGAGGGCTCGTTTGGGGGCGTCTCCAGGCGACCATTGTCGTAAGGCAAGGCAAACATTGTTTGCCTGAGCCAATTAGTGGGCACCCTGAACTACCTCGCCTCTATCAGTATAGGATACTTTACGAAATAAGGTATCAATATTAATTAGATTAGTCTAATTGACTTTCAATAAGCGATATCTTGTATCCTGTATTGAATAAATCATTTTTTACTTTACTTTTTACTTTACTTTAATTTATCCTCACCACCGATGCCTCCAATGTAGCAATAGGAGCCGTTTTATCCCAGGGACCAATTGGATCTGACAAACCAATTTGTTACGCATCCCGCACATTAAATGATAGCGAACTAAATTATAGTACAATCGAAAAAGAACTCCTAGCGATCGTCTGGAGTACAAAATATTTTAGACCATACCTTTTTGGAAGGCAATTTAAAATTTACACAGACCATAAACCTTTGCAGTGGATTATGAATATTAAGGAGCTAAACTCTAGACTTACCCGTTGGAGACTTCGTTTAAGCGAGTATGACTACACCATAGTCTATAAAAAAGGAAAGTGTAACACAAACGCAGATGCCCTATCTCGAGTAGAAATTAATAACGAGGAGACACTCTCAATGATTGCAAACCCATCTGATAAATCCACCCAAGCTAGATCCACAACACAGACTGCACAGACAAGTAATGAAAATCCTATCCTAGAAATACCTATCACAGACGACCCTCTTAACAAATTTCACCGACAAATACATATAACAGTAGTAGGCGATATAAAACGAAAACCAACGACGACTAAACCGTTTGACACACATACTAGGACATCAGCTCAAGTTTCAGAATCAAGCCTTCAGCAAGACGTTATAAGTATTATAAAAGAGTTCGTTAATCCAAAAGTAAAAACTGCCCTTTTGATCACACCCCCTTTGGCAATGTATTCTATAGTTCCTATCATTCAAGAACAGTTCCGAAGCTCATCTATGACTATAGTCCTTTGCAAGACAGAGTTACAAAATGTAAAAGAATATTTAAGACAACAGGATATAATTAAAAACTACCATGAAGGAAAAACTAACCATAGATGTATAAATGAATGTTACCTCGCACTTTCCAGAAAATACTTTTGGCCAAAGATGAAAGAACATATTTATAAATACATAAATGAATGCACAATCTGTGGACAGACTAAATATGACAGACATCCTATCAGACCTCAGTTCAATATAGTACCTCCTGCCACCAAACCCCTTGAAACTGTTCATATGGACCTCTTTACAGCTCAAAATGAGAAATATCTTACAATCATAGATGTGTTCTCAAAGTATGCTCAAGCCTATTTGCTGAGAGATGGCACAGCTATGAGTATTATTCAAGGCCTTTTGAAATTCTCTACCCACCATGGACTACCTCTAACAATAGTAACTGACAATGGTACAGAATTTACAAACCAGTTATTTTCAGAATTTACTAGACTTCATAAGATCAACCATCACAAAGTCCTTGCTCACTCACCAAACGATAATGGTATAATAGAAAGGTTTCATTCCACATTGTTAGAACACCTCAGAATCTTAAAATTACAGCAGAAAGACGAATCCATTATCAATTTAATGCCGTATGCAATATTGGCCTACAATAGCTCTGTTCATAGTTTTACTAAATGTAGGCCACATGATATTATAAGAGGGCATTTCGATCCAAGAGACCCTCTTGACTTTGATATAAATGAACATCTCATGCAGCAATATATTAGTAACCACAAGAGTCAAATGCAAACAGTTTATAATTTAATTAATGAGACCTCCCTTTCTGACCGCACGCACATCATAGAAAATCGAAATAAGACCCGAGAACCCGAAGTAGAGTACCAACCCCAGCAGCAAGTTTTTATTTCCAATCCCGCTGCAAGTAGGCAAAAATTAGCTCCGAGATTTACTCAAGATACAGTTCTTGCCGATCTTCCTATACACATATATACCTCCAAAAAACGTGGCCCAATTGCGAAATCCCGCCTGAAACGTATTCCTAAAAGCGCCAAATTGTTGCAGGATCACACTGATACTGACTCTCCAACTGATTCGAGCTCAAGAGATAAAACTTGAGAGTTTAGAAGATGGACCTGGTCTACTACCGTTTAAACTTGGACAGGCAAGGCTCATATCCCACTACCATAGCTTCCTACAATACATTGACCTAACCGACATAGACCAAAAAATAGATTCTGTTAAAGCACAGTTAAAATATTTAAGTAACAGTCTCGAAAACTCAACATATATGCTTTATGAATTTCAAATAGATTATCTCTCCGATAAGATAGCAAAAGCAGAAATACAATTATCAAGTTTGGAACCTAAACGGATTAAACGGGGACTCTTAGATGGCTTAGGATCTATTATAAAGAGTATTACCGGAAATCTAGACTATACCGATGCCAAATTATATAATACCGCTATTGAAACTTTAAAAAATAACCAGAATAAGATTTCACTTGAAATAAACGAACATATTAGTATTAACAAAGATTGGATGACCAAGCACGATATCGTCCTTACAGACATATTAGAAAACCAACATAAGATCAATCAAACTCTACAACTAATTTTAAACTCTAATGCATATGCGGAAGAAAACCTCCTGAAATACGCAAAGTTTGCACAGTTGTTAGTAATTATTACCGAAAATGTAGATGAACTTTCAGACGAATTATTAAAAATAGAAGACACATTAGCTTTCATTAAATCTTCAAGCACTCACCATTCTATTCTAAACCTAGATAACTTAAGTAAAATTATTAGTAATCTTCGCAGCATCTATGGAACAGACAGGGTGTTGGATGTTGAATTAAGAGAGTACTACGATATTATAAAGCCTGGTTCATACTATTCAGATAAACAGATAATTATTATATTTAAAGTCCCAATCATCTCCTCAAGTATCTATGATCTTTATAAACTATCTATAGTACCTAATAAGTATAATATCTCCTATATACCACCCTTTCCATTCCTTGCAACCAACGGAAAAACATTCTTGTACATGGAGGCTGAATGCCCGAAGTTTGAAAACTGGTATCTCTGTGAAGAAAGCATTAACCGACAAATAAGAAGTAAACCTGACTGTATCCAGAATCTCATACTCAAACAATCACTGCTCAAAAAATGCCAACCCACTACAGTTACTCTTAACAAAGAAGCAATGGAAAAATTAGACGACCAACATTATACAATCTCCTTCCCTCAAGCAACTAAAGTAAGGATGCAATGCGAACGAGAAGATCACATCTTACTGCAAGGAAGTTATCTCGCAACAATCCCATACACCTGCAGCCTCCGAGCAAAGGATTTCATACTCATCAATGAATACGACCGCATCAAAGGACAACCTATGAAAATAAGCCAACTACCACATAACCTGACAAATTCATCATTCGAGAAGCCGCACGTTCATCTCAAAACGATCAACCTGAAAGATTTACACGGCGTCGAAGACAAAATCTTTATGCAACAGCCTATTCATCTTGAACAGATCGACTCTACGACAGCCCTATATCATACTACTATACCTATCTACAGCATCATACTTACCGCTATAATACTTATGATCATTTGGAAGGGCCGCTCATTTATTTTCCGCTGTAAGAAGCCACAAGAAAAATCTAGAGATACGAAGAATCATACCTACAATGAACCCTCCGAGGACCCAACGACCAGTAGATCAATCCCAGCAACATTCTCGCTCAAGGTTCTCAAATAGTTGCTGATCTCCGTGGGGAGGAATTACATATCGCTAATATTCGATCCCCATATAAAAATTAACTTAACTACTTTACAACGCTGTGTCGCAATACCGACCACCTACATTGATATCGATCACACCGGCGGACAAGATGAATCAACGCCAGGTGCGGCCACCCACCTCCCACCGTTCCCGGAGACCACCGGCCACCGCGACGATGGATGATGAAACTGCTGATTCAACACCTCGTGACTCCACGTGAAGCCGAGGATGAAGAAACGGCCCCACTTCGTGTCTAGCATCGACCGAACATAGTCTTAAGCTTTCTTTTGTATTACTTTGTAATTTTAATTAATTAAATTTCTGATTTTAAATTCGGTTTTTTTTCAAGCCTCCATCTGTGAAAACCATAATTAGCGTCATCTACAACGTGTACAACCCCGTTCATGCATGAAGGCATGAAATACAGCTTGGCACAAAATCTAGAAAATAAAGAGGATGCTATCGGCCATGGCAACTTTGCATGTTATAAGTAATTTTTATTTATTTTCGTTTCATTGAAGATCAAGCTACAAGCAAAATTCTCTTGCCAAGCTGGGCCACTGCATGGGGTCAATAAGCCTTAAATGCGTTTTTTTTAATTTTCAAAAAATTAAGTATTTTTATATTATTTTTTATCATATAATCTAAAGACTTTGTCCTGAAATTTCCAATCACCAGAAGACTTTCCAATGAAAGGGCAATGAAGGGTTTTCAAAGTGACAGAAAAGAAAAAAAGTTTTATAATACGCTCGTAGATGGCGGTATCTCTACAGCAATATCAGAGAGATGGGAGATCGAGTATTGACTGACTCTTTGGATTGGATCATTTTGTGCTAAGTATAAATCTTAATTTAACCCACTCCGTCACTGTCTCAGTTAAATTTTAATTTTTATGTTTTATTTTGAGCTATTGAATCATTAATTTCATCTTGACCTATTGCTCCTGGCAGCGCGCCATCTGATAGCAGCGTAATAAAACTTGTTTTTTTTTCTGAGCTGTCAAATGAGGGGTTTTCAAAGTGACAGAAAAGAAAAAAAAAGTTTTATAATACGCCCGTAGATGGGGCGGTGTCTACAGAAATATCAGAGAGATCGGTGATCGAGTATTGACTTACTCTTTTGATTGGATCATTTTCTGCTAAGTATAAATCTTAATTTCACCCACTCCGTCACTGCTTAAGTTAAATTTTAATTTTTATGTTTTATTTTGAGCTATTCAATCATTCATTTCATCTTGACCTCTATGCTCCTGGCACAGCGCCATCTGATAGCAGCGTAATAAAAACTTGTTTTTTTCTTCTGAGCTGTCAAATTCATGTCATCATTCAATGTCATTTTAACAAACAAAAATTCTTTTTATTGTAGGTACATAATGGCCCAAAAAACACCGAGGTCGAAGTCCAAAATACGAGATTTTTGGTTGCCTGTACGGGAAAAAAAAATTTTGGTTGGCAGCCCTGTCTCAACTACAACTAATCTGTGTAGTACCTACTTTTAGGTCTGTGGTGTCAAAATCTTTAGTTGGTCTGTGGTGTCAAATGCAAGTTGTGTCGATCGTGTCGTCCGTCTGATTTTTTGAGATTTTATCGTTAAGCAAAGCAGCGAGTAGAATGTGGGGTTGTAGGGAGAGTGCTTTCTGATCAGCCATAATATGTACGACAGTACGTGCGGTGCCGCCGCGCGCGGGCAGTGCGGCGCGGCGCAGCATGAGGGCGAGGAGCGGCCACCTCCGCCACCACCGCTGGAGCGGGATTACGGCGGCTACGACATCGTAAAGGCCACACAATACGGAGCATTCGCGCGCGTCAAGGAGCTCGTGGAGGCGGGCTGGGACGTGAACCAGCCCGACCACGAGACCGTGACGCTGCTGCACTGGGCGGCGATCAACAACCGTCGCGAGATCATCCAGTACCTGATATCGCGCGGCGCCGTGGTGGACGCGGTGGGCGGGGAGCTGCAGTCGACGCCGCTGCACTGGGCGGCGCGGCAGGGGCACCTGGAGGCCGTGGTGCTGCTGGCGCGCGCGGGCGCCGACCCCGCGCTACGTGACGCCGAGGGCTGCGCGGCGCTGCACCTCGCCGCACAGTTTGGACACACGCCCGTAGTCGCCTACTTGGTGGCGAGCGGGGTTGCCCCTGACGAGCCTGACGCTGGAGGCATGACTCCCCTCATGTGGTCCTGTTGGAAGATATCTGCAGTGGACCCTACGCGGTTGCTCCTCACACTGGGGGCTTCCACACGACCTACTGACCATTCACATGGCAACACCGCACTGCACTGGGCCATTTTGGCCGGCAATACCACAGCTATATCTACTCTTATACTTTATGTAAGTCAAAAAACTTTGCCTATGTCTCATAACATATTGTTTTATTTTTTCTTGTCTTTTCCTCATGGCTAAGTATATAATTACAGGGTAATTCAAGTCTAGATGTACCGAACCTGCGCGGAGTGACTCCGCTGACCATGCTGCAGAACAACTCCAACTCTCTGTGGGTCGGGGCCAAGGTTCAAGAGAAGATAAAAGAGCAAGCTCTACAAACTAGTCAGAAAAACACATTCAAGAAGATTATTTATGACAAGGTTAGTAGTAAATTAATGTTCTGAAATCTGTCTAATTAATAATATCCTTGAATTATAAATACTGCACTGCACTGAACATTAAGAGCACTGAATTTATAGATGTTTTCTTGTACATATGTACATACAATTGCTGTGTGTCGGCAGCATTAAAGTTGGTCAACGCACACTGAAAGCAAAAATTCATCAATATTTCTCAAAGTTGCAATTTGTGTCTTCTTATTATTATTTTAATTTAATGGACTTGACTGCACTTCAGTGGAGTATTTTGCCAATGTCAAGTTCACAAATTAGTTTAAAAGGGTGGGCATAAACCCCAGCAACATATTTTAAGTTGGATTATTGTTTTAAAGCCCGCTAACAAAACATGTGGTTTCGGAACCAACATTAAAACAATAATCTGACTCCTAAACAGATCGTGACAGAGGCCTATGTGTAACAAAGGATGTCTATCTCGGCTGAGATGTTGTACAATGTACATACATTGATATGCTTATACAATTATACATTTTGCTTACAGAAGTTCCGTTTCTGGGTGGTAGTGACACTGCCGTTCCTGGTGTTCTACCTGACGGGCATACTGCTAGCATCAGACTTCAGTTACCTGATAAAGCTGTGCTCTTTAATGGCTTTGTTTGCCTGCGTGCACTTCATCAGCAACACCATGTTTGATGACGAGCTCAAGAATATCTTTCCACTCAGTGTCTATTTGGCTACAAAGGTAAATTTTTGGTTTATTTTTCCACTGTATTTAAATAATGTGTTATCTTTTATATCATAATAATGGTTGTAATCAAAAGATTGATATTTATAGATAAACAAATAATTCCTTATTTTTTTAAAAGGGCCTTTTTTTTATCTAGCCTTCAATGAAATGTCACAAATTTATACTGAGAACTTCGTCTATTTCAAAGTCAGTTAAAATCGGTACTAAAACCTTCTCCTGAATGTTACAAATAGTTTTCTGAAAACTGCATCAAAGTTGGTTCAGCCAAACTTAAGATAATCGCGTAAAAACATACATACAAACATACAAGTCAAACCGATAACCTCATTTTTTTAGGTTGGATAAAAAGACACTCCTTCACGAAATTTCATCTTCTTCTACTACTACACAAATTAACCTAAATGAAACATAATATAGTGCTGGGGTGCAAGACCGAAATTAGGCCTGGTGAAGGTTACGAGAGTTCACTGGATAAGGATCGTTTTTGACTGGTGGGTATGGTAATCTGTCCAGTAGGCCAATCTCCAACAGCGGACACCCTTTTGGCTAAAATTATAATGATGATAAGTGCTAGGGTATGCTTTTTAGTTTTAATCTAACCCTTAAGGTGATAACTCTCGGTATGGCGCGAAATTAATATTTTTTCGCGTTTTTTTATTTGTTCTGGCGAAAATATTCATTAAAAATGAATGCTTTCACCAGAATAATAAAAAATCGAGAAAAAATTAGAATTTCACGCCATACCGAGGGTTACCGCTTTAAGCCGTTTGTAAACTTTTGATCCCTATACCTCGTCAGGCCTGGTTCTACATAACCTGGTTGGTGTACTTCCTGCCGGCGGTGGGAGTGACAGAGAGCGCGCTGTTCGCGGGAGCGAGCGCGCTGCTGTGGCGCGGCTTCCTGCGCTCGTGGCGCGCCGACCCCGGCGTCATCGCCGGCACCAGGGAGGACAAGTTCAAGGTGCGTCTGCTGCCGCCAGCAAGCTCGTGGCACTAGTGCCAACCAGTTTGCCTGTTGCCGTTCACAATGAAAACAAGAATGATAAATATTTTGACATGTGATAAGATACATTGCGGGTATACAGCTGAATCTCTTGTGTAGACAAATTGATTCACCTATATACCGGCAATGTATACTTTTCACAAGTCAAAATGATTCACATTCTCATTTTGAACGGCAATAGATCCCCAGGTTCACATACAAGGGCGGTAGTCAACGCTGGGACCGGGGGAAGACAAGTTCAAGGTGAGTCTGAAGCCACATTGCCACCGACTGATGCGGGATCAGGTTCACATAACGTGGGCGGTGGACCAAGGAAGACAAGTGTGACTAGGTTCACTGATGTGGGATCAGGTTCACTTTAGATAAATTTAAGGTCGGTCTGTTGATATCTCATTCCATCGACTCGAAAAGAATACTTTTTGGATACTGTACTACTCGTAGACCTAGGCTGAGATTTACAGTTGAGTCTGAGTACACAGTAGCACTCTAAAACTGTCAAAATGTGGTTAAAAAACGTTCTTCGCTCTAAATATCAATTTATGCACAGTTTTGACTTCAAGAAAGAGCAGATACGATCGACGGAGTAGACGGCTCGTGCCAGTGTGTGAATGTTAGCCTCACAATCAATATATACTGACTGACTGATTGACTGACTGACAGACAACGCAGAGCCTAGACGACTGGGCGTAGCGAGCTGAAATTTTGCATGTAGGTTTCTTAGGGACTTTAGGTAAGCACTAAGAAAGGATTTTACGAAATTCCCATGGGAACGGGAAGAAACTGGATTTTTGTGTTTATGAGAAATTTGCGCTAATGAAACCCAGGGGCAGCCTCTAGTCAGTAAATAAAATAAAAACCAATGACATGCAACTTATCTATACCAATATTATAAAAAAGAAAGATTTGTTTGTTTGTTTGTAACGAATAGGCTCCGGAAATAATGAACGGATTCGAAAAATTCTTTCACTGGTAGGAAGCTACACTATCCCCGAGTGTCATAGGCTATATTACATTTTCAAAAAAAATAGGGATTCTTACTTAAACTCGAATAATGTAACCCAAGGTGCAATATTTTTTTCCGTTGTTTATATATTTTGACAGGTGGTTTTTTGTTTTTTTATTTGCCCATTCTGGGCAGTCAAAAGAACATAGTCTATAGAGCCAAGTTTTTAGTAGTATCTTATATTCTATGGCGTAACGAAGTAAGCCGGGAGAGCTCGTTTGAGTATATATTTAAACTAGAGGCTGCCCCGCGGTCTCACCCGCGCAGATTTCTCATAAACACAAAAACCCCGTTTTTTCCCGTTCCCGTGGGAATTTCGCGAAATCCCTTCATAGTGCTCACCTACACTCCCCAAGAAACCCACGTGCCAAATTTCATCTTTCTACGCCCAGTCGTTTCGGCTCTGCGTTGTCTGTCAGTCAGTCAGTCAGTCAGTAACGGAAGAGTTTTATATATATTGACTAGAGGCTGCCCCGCGGTTTTTCCCTCGCAGATTTTTCATTAACACAAAAATCCCGTTTTCTTCCGTTCCCGTGGGAATTTCGGGAAATCCCTTCTTAGTACTCGCCTACACTCCCCAAGGAACCCACGTGCCAATTTTTAGCTTTCTACGCCCAGTAGTTTCGGCTCTGCGTTGTCTGTCAGTCAGTCAGTCAGTCAGTAACGGAAGAGTTTTATATATATTGACTAGAGGCTGCCCCGCGGTTTTTCCCGCGCAGATTTCTCATAAACACAAAGTTCCCGTTTTTTCCCGTTCCCGTGGGAATTTCGGGAAATCCCTTCTTAGTGCTCACTTACACTCCCTAAGGAACCTACATGCAAAATTTCAGCCCGCTACGCCCAGTAGTTTCGGCTCTGCGTTGTCTGTCAGTCAGTCAGTCAGTCAGTCAGTCAGTAACGGAGGAGTTTTATATATATTGATTGATGATTAAATTGTAATGAGCTGTATCGCGTTGTCCCGCAGACAATAATATCGCTGGCGGAGGACAGCGCGAGCGGCTCGGCGGGCACGACGGGCTTCGACCCGGCGCGGTTCTGCTCGGCCTGCCTCGCGCGCCGCCCGCTGCGGTCCAAGCACTGCGCCGTCTGCAACCGCTGCGTGCGCCGCTTCGACCACCACTGCCCCTGGGTCGGCAACTGTATCGGTCAGTACAGTACAGTACAGTACAACAAGCTCCCAGCACTGCGCCGTCTGCAACCGCTGCGTGCGCCGCTTCGACCACCACTGCCCCTGGGTCGGCAACTGTATCGGTCAGTACAGTACAGTACAGTACAACAAGCTCCCAGCACTGCGCCGTCTGCAACCGCTGCGTGCGCCGCTTCGACCACCACTGCCCCTGGGTCGGCAACTGTATCGGTCAGTACAGTACAGTACAGTACAACAAGCTCCCAGCACTGCGCCGTCTGCAACCGCTGCGTGCGCCGCTTCGACCACCACTGCCCCTGGGTCGGCAACTGTATCGGTCAGTACAGTACAGTACAGTACAACAAGCTCCCAGCACTGCGCCGTCTGCAACCGCTGCGTGCGCCGCTTCGACCACCACTGCCCCTGGGTCGGCAACTGTATCGGTCAGTACAGTACAGTACTTAGCACTAAAAGCGACATCAGGGTTTCCCAGGCTTTTTATCTCATCGCACTTTTAAAATATTGGTGTGTTCGCGTGCACTCCTTGCAGCTACATTTGTACCATATTCCCCAACTTATATATAGATACCTAAAGAAAAGCTATTGATAAATGAAAAAAAAATAAGGTGTACGGCGTTGCCCTACATTTTAGTGTTAATTCATCAAAACCGCGCGCCCGCCTCGCGGCCGACGCGCACCTGTAGAGTTCAGTTGTTAATCAACCGCGGTATCAATCATATCATCCCCCCATCATAGTATTTAAAGTTATTTTGGATAATATACTCAGTTTATTAAGTTAATTGAGTTGTATCATTTATCATATCAATCAGCTTAGGTATCGGACACATCAGACCGTGTATCTAGGCACAGATGAACGGACACTAGCAGACCGTACATAAGGAATTTAGTTCCAAAAAACGAAAGAGGTTAAAAACATTTTTATTC
Organism: Euspilapteryx auroguttella; assembly: GCA_951802225.1. Classification (NCBI taxonomy): domain Eukaryota; kingdom Metazoa; phylum Arthropoda; class Insecta; order Lepidoptera; family Gracillariidae; genus Euspilapteryx; species Euspilapteryx auroguttella. The sequence goes on from OX637647.1 coordinate 13,694,829, forward strand.
GGAGAAACAAATTTTTTTTTCTTTTTATCTCCTCTCGCTGGCTTTACCATAGATTATATAACTTTTTGTCACGCCAACTTCCTTCTCGAGTCTACCATAGACCTGGGTCTTTAGTCTCCTATACTTGCGATTAAACTTCTATTCTATTACGATTCTATTACAATTGGGTCAAGAATTGCGATTCTCGAAATTTTGATAGTGTCTTCATTCTACTATTCTTACCGGATCAAAGTTACGAGACTCACAATTTTTGTCCCAATCGTAATAGAGTAATAGAAGAATATAAGTTTAATCGTAAGTCTAAGGGTGTTTCCTCAAGAAGCGATATCGCTCGCTCGATAAAAGTTCGATAGCCAATACGAATCGCTCGTACGTCCGAATGATGCAATTCTGTATCGTCGCGATATCGAGCCCAGTCCCGTATCTAGGGGGGGCTGGGCGGGCCCGTGCCCCGGGCGCCAAGATCAGGGGGGCACCTAATTCACACTACAGACGAATCAAATCATGTGTTTGATGTGTGACATCAACGAGAGCTCTAGCGCAGCGTAAGGTTAGCGCTCCAGCGCGACGCTATAGCGCCGTCTTTTTGACAATCCTGGGTGACAAAGCATTTGAGTGAATTCTCAGTGAAATCCATCGAGTCAAAGAATATATTATCCTGGCCCGTTTCTTGGCACTAATGGATGGTCTGACATGACTGTTTTGACATATAAATGCGGAAAAATGTATTGAGATTATGTCAAAAGAGGTCAAAAGTGACAGAAAAAATCGACAAATGGACGGTCATGCTACGGCCGCTGATAGGTGAAATTATACACATAAAAAAGGTAAAATCTAAGATGCCATTTTTCAGCTTTGCCCCGCCTAAAAAAAATTGGAGATCCGGGGCTGTAGCGAGCGCGCTGTTTGTCAGACGAAGACGTCAACAAAAACACTTTTGGGTACCTACATCCATACATAGAAAAAAAAACCTATACACAACATATAAAAAGAAAAAAAAAAACCTTTGCATCGAATATGCTCCAAAACTACTGATCCGATTTGAAAAATTATTTCACTGCTACATATTACATTTTTTTTTAATGTGCGATACTAGCGCCACCACTTTGATAAATAATTAATATCTTATAAACCCCATGGCCGAAATAAAATATATGCGTCTTTGACTCCCTAGATAATCTTGCTAAGAATTTTTAAAGCTTTGTTGTTAAGCTTTGACGATAATGATCTTAGAAATATTATTTTATGAAACTAAAGTAGTGACTAGCAACAAACGGTTTATTCCTGATATTATGAACCTGAAAGCTACACAACAGGGCCTTAAAAATTCTAAGCAAGATTATCTAGGGAGTCAAATTCCCATATTTTTGATTTTGGCCATACATTTTTTATGGGAAGTGGCGCTAGTTTCGCACCGCAACTCAAACTAAAAAAAAATTAACCCTAGGTGTAAATAGGTGTAAAGAAAAACCTTACGAATTCTTTACATCGCGTCAGTTGTGAAAAGTATTGATATTAGTAATCGAATGTACTAATACGATATTATGTAAGAATATGTAAAATAAGATAAGATAATGTAAGATAGGATATGGTAAAATAAGGTGAGACAGGGTAGGTTATGATTATAGAGGTACAGATGTTTTTAAACATCTTGAACAAATTTTATATTTGTAATCTGCTCCTCCGGCAATCCAAAACTACATCCAAAATAAACATATTTGTTTACCCGGTAGGTACCACAAAGTTCGAGCAGGAGCAGGCAACTGAATTGCTTATCGATTTTTGCGTATTTGACGTCGATTGCAGGTCGAATCGATGTCGAGCGCTCAACCTGCCTTCATACTATTGAATCTGTATCGCACGTCATGTGAATGTACATGCAATTCGATATCGAGCGGTCTTGCAATCGATATCGTTCGCTCATGAGGACATTCACGCGATCCTTCATACTATTTGTTTGGACTAGCGATGGTTTCGATATCGCACTGATATCGCCTATCGACGCAATTCTGTATCGAATCGCTGCATGAGGAAACACGCTAAGAGACTAGATGCTGGGGTTAACCTGGATCTGCATTGCATTAACGTTGTTGTAAACATTCCAGGAGAGAAGAACCACCGAGACTTCATCATGTTCCTGGTGTGCCTGCTGGCGCTGTGCGGCTGGCTGCTCGCGGCCGGGGCGCGGTACCTGCAAGTCGCGTGTGTTCCGCCTACGCCCCAGGTACAGCTTGCCAATTTCAAAATACTAGCTGATCCGGCAAACTTACTGGCCGTAGAAGTTTACACGATTTACTACCTAATTGAATACTTGGCTGTATGACTACGTTCTATTGCCTACCCAGAATAGGCGAATAAAAAAAACTAAAAATCCGCCCGGCCGTATCTGTGCCAAATTTCATTTCATTGGTGGGCACCCTGAACTACCTCGCCTCTCACAGTATAGGATACTTTACCAAATAAGGTATCATAGCAATTAGATTAGATGAAGTCTATCTAATTGACATTCAATAAGTGATACCTTGTATCCTATCAATATATATAAAACTCTTCCGTTACTGACTGACTGACTGACAGACAACGCAGAGCCGAAACTACTGGACGTAGAAAGCTGAAAATCGGCACGTGGGTTCCTTGGGGAGTGTAGGTGAGCACTAAGAAAGGATTTCCCGAAATTCCCACGGGAACGAGAAAAAACGGGATTTTTGTGTTTATGAGAAATCTGCGCGAGAAAAACCGCGGGGCAGCCTCTAGTATTGAATAAAGTTTTTTTTTTTTTTGATTGGTTCAGTAATTTTGGCTTGAAAGCAACTAGCATGAAAATGTAACTTTAAATCGTTCTCCGGTCCAAATTGAAACACACAGTCGAGTTCCGACTTCAAGACTGAAGCATGCACTAGACGAAGTATGATATGGCTCGAGCCAAGATAATCTCAAAAAAAAACAAAAAAAACTTTATTCAATATAGGATACAAGATATCACTTATTGAAAGTCAATTAGACTACATCTAATAGTAAAGTAAAGTAAAAGTAAAAAATGATTTATTCAATACAGGATACAAGATATCGCTTATTGAAAGTCAATTAGACTAATCTAATTAAAATTGATACCTTATTTCGTAAAGTATCCTATACTGATAGAGGCGAGGTAGTTCAGGGTGCCCACTAATTGGCTTACGACAATAGTCGCCTGGAGAGGCCCCCAAACGAGCCCTCCTCTGTCAAATGATTCTACTCCCTTTCACAATGAATTTACAGCGTAGAGAAGAAAGGGGTAACAAACTCTTCTTTACAATTTATCTCTCTCTTTTTTTTTGTGATATTACAAATACAATACAATGAACATTATAGAGATTAATAAAAATGAAAGTACATGAAATAATGAAAATATCTTAAGTGCAGAGCTAGACTACTTCCATGCGTCTGTCGTTTACATAATCATCAATATTGTAATAAGCTTTCTTAATCAAAACTTTTTTGATACGAGTTTTAAACTCATTATCATTCAGGATCAAAATCTCTTCTAGGATCTTGTTATAGAATCTGTGCCCGTAACGACTTGTCCATCCCAGACGGATGTCCAAGCTCGAGCGAGTAGACTCCCTGACTGTGACATTCTCAGCCTTAAATAACATAATATGTTACTAAAACAGTATGAACAAGCGAGGATTTTAACCTCACCCGAGGCAGAATAACTTTACCCCCTAGTTGTATATACTGCTTTTAATTCCGTCACACGAGAAAATTTACATATAAAAAAGAAGCACCTTTTTACGTATCTAATTTTGCTGACCTAATCAGCTAGCTAGTTTTCAATCCAAGTGAGTTGAAAAAAAGCTTTTAGCGATATGGCTACCAAATTGCATGCAACTTGTCTGTACCCTGAATTGAATAATGTACTTGAATTTTGTAAGTATGCAATAGTAATGCAAGTGTTCTATTCTTTTTTTTTAGGGTATCGAAGGTCCCCTGGAGCGCTTGTGGAGCTGGGCGCAGTGCGAGCCCTGGGTGTGCTGGGTGCTGCTGCATGCAGCCTTCCACCTGCTGTGGGTCAGCGTGCTGACTTGCTGCCAGCTGTACCTGGTGAGTACTGCAGCCCTGGGTGTGCTGGGTGCTGCTGCATGCAGCCTTCCACCTGCTGTGGGTCAGCGTGCTGACTTGCTGCCAGCTGTACCTGGTGAGTACTGCAGCCCTGGGTGTGCTGGGTGCTGCTGCATGCAGCCTTCCACCTGCTGTGGGTCAGCGTGCTGACTTGCTGCCAGCTGTACCTGGTGAGTACTGCAGCCCTGGGTGTGCTGGGTGCTGCTGCATGCAGCCTTCCACCTGCTGTGGGTCAGCGTGCTGACTTGCTGCCAGCTGTACCTGGTGAGTACTGCAGCCCTGGGTGTGCTGGGTGCTGCTGCATGCAGCCTTCCACCTGCTGTGGGTCAGCGTGCTGACTTGCTGCCAGCTGTACCTGGTGAGTACTGCAGCTGAACCCGTCTTATGCCGGTGCATACACGTCTTAGTCCACATCTGTTAACTGAGCTATGGAGTAGCAATATCGTGTAGGAAAAAAACTACTATCCTATACAGGAGTTCGATTACAAGACAAACATTGTTTTTAGGGTTTAACCGGGAAAGTGTTCAAGCATAATGAGCTGAATAACTCCTTTAATATATTATGGGCTCTGCAGAAGACCCTGTTATGAATTTTATTGCGTAATATTTCAGGTAATCTGCCTCGGCATGACGACGAACGAGCAGTTGAACCGCGGCCGCTACAAGCACTTCCAGGCGCGCGGCGGCCGCTCGCCCTTCTCCCGCGGCCCGTGGCGCAACGCGGCCGACTTCTGCTGCGCGCGCGCCCCCGCGCCGTCCCCCCGGGACCCCGAGCGCGCCCCCATGCTGGACCTCATCTGAGAGAGGGACAACACTAGTGGACTGGGGACGTTTGTGTAGGCTGGGGTGTGGGGGGGACTGGGTGTTGTTACCTACTTATGTTTGTAGTTCGGGTTAATATCAGGACAACCCTTAGAGAGAACTGTGAGTGTTAATAGGCATCAAGAAAATATTTGAAATTCTTTTCCGAAATGTTTGTTTCAAAACCATAATTATAATCAAAAAATGTTTTATTCAATATAGGATACAAGATATCACTTATTGAAAGTCAATCAGACTACATCTAATCTAATCGCTATTGATACCTTATTTGGTAAAGTATCCTATACTGTGAGAGGCGAGGTAGTTCAGATTGCCCACCAATTGGCTCAGGCAAACAAATGTTTGACTTGCCTTACGACAATAGTCGCCTGGAGAGGCCCCCAAACGAGCCCTCCTCTAGAGAAAGACGTCACGATTCAGTAATCATCATTTTTTTTCTAGGAATTCAAAGGAAAACTTGCTTAGTGACGTCATACTCGACGCCATGACACTGGGAACTGTTTTCCGCGTTTTTATCGTACTATTAAAAAAGTATTATAAAAATGGAAATAAACTTAAACAAAGTTTATTTCATAACATGACATAATCTCACACCTTTTTATTCCCCGAAGGGTTAGGCAGAGGCACCAGCTCAAGAGCCGGGCCCACGTTTAGACGAGTTTATGCTTTATTGCCAACGTGACAAGGGGCCAGCTTAAAGTTTATTCCGTTTTTTCGTGTACGAACATTACGGAAGAGGATTTAAAAAAATTCTTAATGTCTATTCAAGTTAATATCAAATGAAGGCAGAGTAGAACAAGTTTAAGTAGTGTAAATTGTAGAAGAGTCCCCCCGCGCCCCCAGCCCTGGCGGCGGTCAGTCGACGGCGCGTCACGCTTGCACCAGCGCCAGATAAGTCTGCGGTCACAATATGAACCAATCAACCAATCATCTCTCTGCCGTTTCGAATGCCAGTTGAAGTACAGTGGCGGACTAGGAGGCCGTAACAGATTTGTCTATGGTTTCGTCAGCCCTAGACTGTATTACCAAAGAGAAAGAGCTATTTTGCAATACTGAAAAACCGGAAGTGTTACGCCGGCCGTGTCCGCCACTGTACGTACGTATACAGTGGCGCCACCAGTCCGCGCAGACTTTTCTGGCACGCACTCCATCATTGTTACTATTTATTTTAATCATTGTCACAAACACTTAGAGAGGTAACTGCTCCGTGGCTCAGTTGGCAGTGATGTGGACTGAGTAAGCGTGTGCACCCGGGTTCGATTCCCGGGCGGGACGAATATTGATATGATTAATATCGATGTTTGTTTCCGGTCTGGTTCGTCTCTGTGTGTGTTTCGGGCACCCTAGATACAGGTTCTTCCTAGTTAGGGGCTCTGGGTGTGATGTAACAATATAACAGCTATACAATAAAGGCAACGATTGGCACCGTGGCATGTGTTGTGTAGGTATAATAATAATAATAACACATCACACTCAGAGCCCCTAACTAGGAAGAACCTGTATCTAGGGCGCCCGAAACACAGACAGAGACGAACATCGCACCCAGACCGGAAACAAACATCGATATTCATCGTATCAATATTCGCCCCGCCCGGGAATCGAACCCGATACCTCGATACCTACTTAATGTTTAGAAAGCTAGAATGGCGCCATGCATCCTATGTGAGATAGGGCTTAAATTGTTTAAACCTCATAGCGTCGTGCGCACATAAACTGTGCATAATTTAAATGCGTTTGAGGGTAGTCAATCGTTACACGGATAGTTAAGTGAGCTGTGAACGCTCGCTTACAGCTTATAGAACTAGAAAATAATGGGGGCTCCACTTTGTATGTGGACTTAATAATTTTGTGTCAAGACACCGTTGCCAAACTTACCGTTAAACAAGAAGTGAAACTTGTATGAAATTGCATTGCAAGGGACTAGACTTGTTTAGCCGTATAGTAAGCCACAACGAAGTGATAATAACATCTGCTCAATATCAAAGGTATGAGTACTTTAGTTACAGACATTCCATTGTAGACTGCTATCGTACTCGGACCCGAGTCCTATATTGTTTTTGTAAATATAATTGTATCGTAACGAGCTAGGAAACAAAATCATGCAATGCATAGTGTCAACACAAAAATGGTTGAGGCTGTAAATAGTGCTCGACCGATCTATGCAAACGCTGCAAAGCGCGCGTACAGGTCCCACCACGTAACTTTAGCTCTGAGCAAAATAAGGAGGAGATTTCTGCGCATTTGTACAAAACGAACGAACGAACAGAGCGACTGTAAAATAAGGGGACGAACATTGAACTATTATTATTAACGTATGGAAACGACAACCGCAAACTGGTTCTTGCGCAGTGCGTTGGAGCTAATTAGCTCCACCGCGTTTATGTGGCGTTTATAGCGCTTTGCGCTGCATGTTATAATAGTTTAGTTAGACGACGATAGTTTGATCAAGCGCTGCAGCACAGACGGGGCTCATCTTGTCATTTGCGACACGATTTTTGTTAGAGCGAGCGTCTCTATACGTAGTAATTACAGCTCACTGGGGACGAATAGTATCATTGCGTGGACGCAGCACGATTAAAATAGCCAATAGAGCGCTAGCGCGCGACGCACGACCAGCCCCACACCCCTGTAATTTCCGATGACACCTGATTTTTTATTTCTGCGCATTCAAGGTCAAAGACAAAGTTACATTGTGGGACCTGTACCTAGCTACAGTATACGCGTTCATACATTTGCATAGATTTAGTAGGCACGGCCGATCGGCGTCAGCGCAGCGCTGACCATAGGTCGAACAATATTTGCAGACTTAGCATGTTTCCTCATGAAGCGATATCGATCGCACGATAGGGGTTCGATACCCAATATAAGCGCTCGTACATCCACGAAGCCTGCCAGATGTAAGTAATATTGATATATATCAATTTTATATCAATATAACTTACATCTGTTAGACTTCGTGGATGTACGAGCGATTTATTTTGGCTATCGAACTTTTAGTGTGCGATCGATATCGCTTCTTGAGGAAACACGCTTACTGTAACCAAAAAAAAAGCTGTGTGAAATTTAGCTAAGTTTTTTTGTTAATTTTTCCCACATCAAATCAACCTATCACATCATTTCATAGCACCGCACTATGAGTTGGTCGACTGACTCGACGTTGGCGCGCCGGAAATGTTTGTGACTTTACGTGTGTAAAATAATTCGTTCATTGGTTTTTATTATTTAACTTGGCTGTTCAGACGACAGTGTTGCCAGTTATATAAATAATTTTATTAGGTATCTTTAAATTTGATAACTTCACTGACGTTTTTATTTTACCACGTAAAGTGTAGGCAGTAGAATCCACATGTTGGCACCACTAGTGTTGTAAAACAGATAACAAATTACATTTAATTTTCATTAGAAATTTTAAAGATATTTAAGTTCACAAGTCGTACGACCTGTTATGACATACCAAATACTACTATAGTGCCTAAGGCTTTTAGTGTTCTTATTAATTACGTACTAATTTAGATTATAATCATATACCTACTATCTATTTATATACAGGGTGTTTCTGACAAGGGGGTAATAAATCAAAGGGGGGATTCAGCTCACCATACCTAACAACTTTCCCAAAGCAACATGGGTCGAAATCTCAAAACAAAAATCCGCCGTCCCGTAGATTGACCCCGTCAGCTGATCGAACCAATGTATGGAACAGCTGTTATTTTTTTTTGCGATTTTGACCCATGTTGCTTTGGGAAAGTTGTTAGTTATGGTGAGCAGAATCCCTCCTTTGATTTATTACCGCCTTGTCAGAAACACCATGTAGATCTACAATTATTATATTTCGTAACACAAAATGTAAACGCCATCTTTTCGGTCCAAGATTGTAATTTGGCCACATTTTGTTTAAAGCCCGCGGACTCGCGCTTACGCAATATTTTGTAAGTCTAATATAAATAGATGTAAGTATTTGGTTTTATTGTGATGAGTATTATTCCGCGCGCGCGCGTGGCCGGGTGATTACGCTATACTTACTTACCATAGAGTTAATGGTGAAGGTGATTGTGGTGCGAGTGTTTGAAGCTTTTCCAATGGGTACATAGTATAGTTTTATATAAATTTGCAAATATTTTTTGTACAAATATCTGCACAGTACGGCTATTTGCTGATTTACCAAACTTTTAGTAATAGGGAAACATAATTTTCTATCAAATAGTTAAACGTTTTGATCACAGTTTTAGTTATTAGACTTTCCGGTTCTGGTTGTTTCGTAGTCTGAGACCTATCTGTAACCGTGTTTTCTCAAGAAGCGATATCGATCGCGCGATAGGGGTTCGATAGCCAATAGAAATCGCTCGTAAATCCACTAAGCCTGCCTGATTAGCTGTCGAACCCCTATCGCGTGATCGATATCGCTTCTTGAGGAAACACGCTAAGAATAATTATGCAAAGCATATACTTCGTAAATAATAAGGAAGTAATGTTAATAATATATTAAATGTTTGCTATCAAAACTATTTAAAATGAACCTAATACATAAAATTATATTTAACAACAGCTTCCTCGTTCTACTACAGTGAACGTTCATATCAACAATTTCTTACGATTTACATTACATTGTTAATATATATTTTGTAAATAGTTGTAGAACGAAGGATGCGACGGAGTGATTAGATTTTTCGAACATTTGTAGAGCCTACATTAAAACCTTCATGACATCAACGAGATGAAGAAAACTCAAGGATGTGTCAAGTCGACATAAGTAACTTTGGCATTCTCGATTTATTGTTTTGATTTGTAAATACGATACTTCTGTAAAATATTTTAATTTCATGTTTTAATTAATTATACTTATACTCAAATATAAAATACAGTGGTATTTATTATCAGGTCAGTTTTAATAGTTAGGCCACTACAATTGGTGACAACGACGTGATCTCAAAATTTTGTTTGAAGTTTAATATTTTTGAAGAAGTGGCCTGATATATCGTCATGACCGACAAAGGACCTCCTGCGTCATCTCCACCGTCCTCCCCGCCCTACAAGCCCTGCGTCGATCAGCCCGCCGCTCCCGCCGGCGCCGCCGCGCTCGACGACGACGGCAACAGGAATCTGTTCAGGGTTGGAATTAGAGTACCACCATTTTGGCCAGATCGCCCAGCACTATGGTTTGCTCAGATTGAGGGACAATTTGCCCTATCCGGTATAACCAGCGATACGACCAAATTTTATTACATCGTGTCGCAGTTGGATCATCAATATGCTGCAGAAGTAGAAGATGTTATTACTAACCCGCCCGCTCAAAGCAAATACGAAACACTAAAGGTAGAACTTGTTCGCAGATTATCAGCTTCACAGGAACAGAAAGTAAAACAGCTTCTTATGCATGAGGAGCTAGGATCAAGAAAACCATCACAATTTATGAGACATCTGAAGCATCTAGCTGGTCCGTCCGTACCCGAATCATTTATACGCATGATTTGGTCAAGCAGACTACCGCAAAACCTGCAGACGATAATAGCCTCTCAAGTCGAAATGCCTCTCGACAATTTAGCTGAATTAGCCGACAAAATTCATCTGATAGCCTTCCCAAACCCACAGATTGCTGAGATAACACCCACTTCTACGCAATTCGCTGGACAACAAGTAGCCGCTGTGGAAGTCATGGCAGCTCAAGTAGCGGCACTGTCGAGGCAAGTTGAAGCATTAGCTACGCAAGTAAATGATAGACGCAGCCGCTCTAGTTCGAGGTCAAGCAGGTATTCGGGTGCCTCCCGCTCTTCATCACGGTCCTCATCACGCCCAAGAATAAGTGGCGATGGCATTTGCTGGTACCATCGGCGTTTCGCAGATCGCGCGAATAAATGCACCATCCCATGTAAATATAATACGGAAAACAGCAATGGCAGCCACTAGTGGCGGCTAACGACTGCCACACTTGCAACGGCCGCCTCTTCGTCACAGAAAAAAAAAGCAAAATTCAATACCTTGTTGATACTGGATCTGATTTGTGTGTTTTTCCACGCTCCATGACTAGGGAACGCCGCGCTAAAAGCAAATATGAACTCTTCGCGGCTAACGGCTCCGTCATACATACATACGGCCACTTGCAGCTCCACCTTGATCTCGGTCTCCGGCGAGATTTCACATGGAAATTCATTGTAGCCGATGTATCCAAGCCAATTATAGGCATCGATTTCTTAAGTCACTATTACTTACTTGTCGACTGCCGCCATCACCGGCTTATTGATGGAGTGACAAGCCTCAGCATCTCTGCACCTCATCAAGGAAGTCAAAACATAGACTCCATCAAAACTATTGCCGGCTCGTCGCAATTCCACGACCTGCTTCGCCGATTTCCGGAAATCACCACGCCGTCGGGTGCACCGAGAGAGGCTAAGCATAATACGAAGCATTATATCCGCACAACGCCCGGACCGCCTGTCGCCGCACGCCCGCGACGCCTCGCGCCCGACCGTCTTCAAATTGCCCGCAAAGAATTCGAGGATATGGTAAAAGCTGGAACTGCCCGACGCTCAGAAAGCTCATGGTCCTGCCCGCTACATCTCGTTAAGAAGAAAGACGATGGCTGGAGACCATGTGGCGACTACCGAACCTTAAATGCACGAACCATACCCGATCGCTATCCAATAAGACATATTCATGATTTTTCATACCAGCTGTCAGGATGCACCATCTTCTCAAAGCTCGATCTGGTGAAAGCTTACAATCAGATTCCAGTATTTGAAGCCGATATACCAAAAACAGCCATCACCACACCTTTTGGATTATTCGAGTTCCCATACATGACATTTGGTTTACGCAATGCAGCTCAAACTTTTCAACGATTTATTGATGAAGTTCTCCAAGGTCTAGAGTTCACGTACGGGTACCTTGATGACATTCTGATTTTTTCGCGGAATCCTGAGCAACATTTAGAACACCTGAGTACCGTTTTCGACAGACTAAAGCAATATGGGGTTTTAATAAATGTCGGGAAGAGTGTCCTTGGCGTGAATGAAATAGAGTTCTTAGGTTACCACGTCTCATCAAAAGGAACGAAGCCACTAAAAGCAAAAGCACAGGCTATTCATGAGTTTCCGATCCCTAAAACGGCCAAAGAGCTACGAAGATTTTTAGGCATGCTTAACTATTATCGTCGATTCGTGCCTGAAGCAGCTGCTGTTCAAGGCCCCTTAAACAGACTTCTTTCAGGCCCTAATATGAAAGGTTCTACTCCTATCAAAATGACAAAAGAAGAGCTTAAAAGTTTCCAAGACTGCAAGTTATCGCTTTCACGAGCAACGCTGTTGGCTCACCCTGATTGCTCTTCCGATTTGGCCCTATTTAGCGACGCTTCGGATGTCGCCATAGGAGCTGTCTTACAACAACGCAAGGGAGATGATTGGGAGCCACTTGGTTTCTTTTCACGCAAGCTTACCTCGGCACAAAAGAAATACAGCCCTTACGATCGTGAGTTGCTAGCTATCTATGAAGGAATCAAATACTTTCGCTATATGCTCGAAGCCAGACAATTCTGCATCTACACTGATCATAAACCTATAACATTCGCCTTTACTACCAGTCGAGAAAGTTGTTCGCCCCGTCAACATCGCTATTTCGACTTTATTGCACAATTCACTACCGACATCAAGCATATCTCTGGACGAGACAACGTGGTGGCAGATGCTCTATCGCGTGTGGAAGCAATAACTGTCGTAGACTATAATGCCCTTGCAGATGATCAGGCTAGAGACCCTGAGCTGCAAGGACTCCTTATAAACGGCAGCGCTCTCAAACTTAAGGAAATTAAGACACCACATGCTACCCTTATCTGCGACAACACTACCAATATTCCCCGCCCCTTTGTGACTCAAAAGTTTCGGAAGCAAATCTTTGATGCCATGCACAACCTGAGTCATCCCGGGTCATCAGCCTCTGCTAAGCTTGTTTCGGAGAGATTCGTCTGGCCTGGAATACGACGGGACTGCAAAAACTGGACTCAGCAATGCACAGATTGCCAACGCAACAAAGTTCATCGTCATACATCTTCACCACTCATACCATTCCATACTCCTTCACAGCGCTTTTCTCATGTCCACATGGACATCGTCGGTCCATTACCATCTTTTTCTGATTACAGATATCTTCTCACAGTCATCGATCGTTTCACTCGATGGCCTGAGGCGTATCTACTTAAAGACGTAACTGCGGAGTCCTGTGCCAAAGCATTTATCTCCGGCTGGGTCGCTCGCTTTGGCTGCCCGGAAACTGTTACTACCGACCGTGGCGCGCAGTTCGAGTCTCAGATGTTTCAAAAAATATCATCTCTCATCGGCGCAAAACACTTACACACTACAGCTTATCATCCAGCAGGAAATGGCATGGTCGAGAGACTTCATCGGCAACTAAAAGCCGCAATAATGTGTCACAATAGCGCAAACTGGCCTGACGTTCTTCCAATAGTGCTTTTGGGCATAAGAAGCGCCTGGAAAGAAGATCTGAAAACATCTTCGGCTGAGCTCGTCTATGGGGAGCCACTTCGTTTGCCAGGACAATTCTATGCACCTCCCGATGTCCTTGTTACAGATCCGTCAGACTTTGTATCCCGTCTTCGTGGTCACATAGAGAAGCTGTCCCCTAAACCTGCATCTTGGCACGGGAATAAGGCATTTTACCTGCCTCGGGATATAATGACCTCCGAACAAGTATTTCTCCGAAGAGGACCATTCCAAAAAGCTCTAGAATCACCTTATACTGGTCCGTACAAAGTGCTGGAGAGATCATCAAAAACGTTCAAAATTGACATTCAAGGAAAACCTACAACAGTAACGATAGATCGTTTGAAACCGGCCTATATCGAGACACACCCGAACAGTACTGGAAACAACCGAGCCTCATCAGCAGTGCCCAAAGATATCAAGCAATCCTCTACAGCAACTGCTGCCGCGGCGCCACCTCTGAAATCTTGCATGACCAGGCCTCAAAACCAAAGAACACGCAGTGGCAGGACAGTGCACTTCCCTGACTTCTATCGTCCCTGAAAGGGTCTAGAGGGGGAGTACTGTAGAGCCTACATTAAAACCTTCATGACATCAACGAGATGAAGAAAACTCAAGGATGTGTCAAGTCGACATAAGTAACTTTGGCATTCTCGATTTATTGTTTTGATTTGTAAATACGATACTTCTGTAAAATATTTTAATTTCATGTTTTAATTAATTATACTTATACTCAAATATAAAATACAGTGGTATTTATTATCAGGTCAGTTTTAATAGTTAGGCCACTACACATTCGCAGTCGCAAGCTCTTCGTGCGAATGAGAAATGCAAGTGTACCTTAATTATTATATGAATATTGCCTATTGTTCGATGTTGTACATTTATCAAAATTATATAAAATTTTTACGGTTGTAGGTGTCTATTGTCTGATTAAATGTCATACAAATGCTTTTTTAAATAACGTAATATAGTTCAAGAGTTCTTAATTAATAAGTTAAAATAAGATATTTTATTTATTAGGCAGCTTTGAACAAATTAGTTTTATATAAAGTTATTCTTGCTAAGCAAAATGTGAAACGCCAAACGCACACTACTGTTCGCGGTCTAGGCTATCGGTGACCAACTGTTTTTGAACGATTTGTAGCTGAATTTTTGTAGTTCGACCACGTCGCTACGTACAACTTCATTTATTTGTTTAATTCATGTACCACCGTCAAAAAATCGTTCTCCAACAGTCGGTAGTGTGCGCTTGCCTAAAGTCAATGACCTGCGATAACCAACGATAGAACAAATTTCTTATTTATTATAAAAACATAATACAAATATAGTGCGGGTGCGGCTGGCCATAGAAGTTTGTTTTCAGGACGCGACTTAGGGACGCTTTATTTTACAATTGACATTTAATTTAAATGCCATAAAATATACATACACAAGTACCACATACAGTGTACACATATAGTAGTATACATAAGTACCTACCAACATATATATAATTCAGTATTAATGTTATATTATTATACCACCAACAAAATTATAGTCTGGTGCCAGCCCTGCTAGTTTAATATCGAGCTGCTGACTAGGATGGAACATTGTTTGTTAAATACACAAAAATGTATTGTAACTATAGATATTAAATTTGTATTAAATATTTTATTTCGTACTACATAATAAACAGTATTTTATTAAAATAATGGGGATGCCATCTTTGTGGCATTTGTGTGTGTGGTTCTATTCACAGGCACAGGTGAACGCTTCGTTTCGTAGCGTTTCCCAACTCACTGTTCGCTACAAGTTATTATCACTGCGACTGTAGCGCCAACGTAGGTAGCTATTATACATAGAAGTAAGCGTGTTTCCTCAAGGAGCGATATCGATCGCGCGATAGGGGTTCGGTAGCCATTATATCGCTCGTACATACATTATGTAAGTATAAGTAATATTGATATAATATCAATTGTATATCAATATTACTTACATCTGGCATGCTTCGTGGATGGATGCGAGCGATTTATATTAAACTAGTCGACCCGGCGAACTTCGAACCGCCTAACCTCTTAGTAATTTGTGCATTTATTGTACTTATAAACCTTATATTAAAAGAAACCGCATTAAAATCCGTTGCGTAGTTTAAAAGATTTAAGCATACATAGGGACAGACGCGGGAACCGACTTAATTTTATATTTTAAATACTATGTATTGATTGATGATATAACAGCAAATTTTGCTGTTGAACGTGTGAGATTAAAACGTAGTGATTTACCTTCTCTCTGGTACAGAGATGGAATAGTTAAAAATCACGGTAGGTACGTAACCTAAAATAGGTATTCAGAGTCAAACTATCAAAATAAATAAAGACCAATAAAAATACAGACATTGAGTGAGACATATTTTTACTTAAGATTACGTGATTACCTACGTGGCCTACCTGTAAATATTAGAACTCCAGAGTATTTAGTAAAGTACTAACATACAAAGTAAGTACGTTTCTGATCTAAAACCTATGCGAAGAGGCTAAATTCTATAGAATTGGCTTTAGATGCGGTCTCCAAGAAAACACTTTACAAGTTCAACTTCAAACAAAGGAGTCGAAGTTAGGGAGCTGGACATTGCAAAAACTCGTCTCGGTCTCGGTAAGTAGTATTTTTACCACAGACAATTTTTACCTCTCATGTAGATACTGGTATGCCTTGTTTCTACCCACCCCCAAAACTAGGTCGGTGGGTCGTTTTGGGGGCGTTCTACACACTAACCAATGACGAACGTATTTTGGATACATAACAGATATTTTGAATTCAACGGGCGTTCCCATCGAGAGTAGCAGCAGTTCTGCACCCTTCGTATTCGGAATGGATGTTGAATCTCAGAACTCTTCGGTTCCAGCCACTGAAGAAACAGCCTCATACATTCAGGTTTACCTTTATTTTTAACAACTAAGTAAACTCATTCGCAATAAAAGTGCCTTAAATTTCTTACTGGTGAACTTATAGGTGGTAGTCCAAAAGCACCGAAGAAAGCACGATGTTGGGACCAATGTGGCGGCGCAGACCTCGCCGCGACTTCCAGCAGCCTCAAGTCCTATCACTAAAGATATTCAAAAGGTGATACAAAATCTTGTATGTAACTATAATAGTTCCATGGTGGTAGCACATTCTTTGCTGTGAAACCCAAAAAGCGAAACTGCTACGCGAGAACGAGACAACATCATCAGTTTGTATCGCGTTTGTATCAGAGCAGGAAGTTTCGCTTTTTGCTCCAGTTTCGCCACAGAACGACGGCGGCTGCGGTGGCGGCAAAACAGGAAGACAATTTGTCTCAGCGGTTTCGCCCCCTAGATTTCTGAGCGGAAGTAAGCTACCACCATCATGGACTTAAATAATGGCTTCATCTGATAAAACTTAAAAAAATTGTGCAGTCGTCGCGCGGCGGCCGCGGCGACGCGTCGCCCCGCGCAGCTTCAGAGGCGCCCGCGCCCGGTGTCTACATGATGCCACATCCGCTGCTCCTTTCCTACCCTGGCTTCCATCCTAACGCTTATTCGTTAGTTCTGATACCATTTTATAACCTAAGTTACTGTAAGGACCCACTTCTTTCTTTTTTTGTCGTCGTAATAAAAAGTATAATACACAACGTAGGTTTAATGCAATGCCTCTTCGGGTGTTTTAACAACCAACACTTGTTCATGTTTTAAGCCAATATACTACGACTGCCAAACTACCCACCAAGCGTGGCGATTATGGCAAGAACCCCTTAGGTAGACGTTTTTCGGCTAAGATGAATGTTTGAAGCGTGATTTGAGTTCAAGCAATAATCTTAATGGAAGTTTAGTTGGCCGTCCATGGCGGCCGCGGGAGTCCCCGAGGCGGCGGCGCCCCCGGGACGCTCCTGCTCCTTCAAGACTATAATCCGCGGAGGGAAGAGAGGGAAGTCAACTAAGATCGCCTCCGATGCTGTGAAGGAAAATAAGGTTAGACTGGAACTTTGCCTC